>AWOL01S0027622.1:30858-46893 GCA_000715115.1 Nicotiana otophora | reverse complement strand
TGGTACGCCAGGTTAGGTGAGGCACCGGGTGCTGGTCTAGCTCCTAGGTTCGGGGCGTGACATTTATACCCTCAAGACCAGATTTAAAGTTGTTACTTACCTCAATAGTGTAGAACTCCTACTCCGGAATGCTCTTTCCTCTCGAACCGGCCTCCAAATGACCCTAATCTAGCCACAAGTAATACAATATGATCAATATGAGCTAAAGAATGAATCCCACAAGGAAAATACAAAATTAAAGGCCAAATCCCGAAATTCACCCAAACCCGACCACCTGGACCACATCTCAAAATTGGACAAAAGTTACAAAACTCGAAAGCCCATTCACCCCCGAGTCTACCCATACTAAATTCATCAAAATCCGACTTCATTTGGTCCCTCAAATCCTCAATTTACTCTCTCCAAAATCCCAAGCCTTAACCCCTTATTTCACTCACTATATCCTACTAATTAGGTGAGAAATTAACGGAAAAACACCATAGATAATGATAATAGAGCTCAAGAAACTTACTTCAGTGAATATCCTTGAATCCCCTTCAATAATCACTCCAAAAGCTCCAAAAGTCCATGTTTCAAATTGTGAAAATGAGGAAAAATCTCGAAGTCCCCTTTTTATAATTTCTGCCCAGCAAAACCGCACCTGCGGAGCCGCTTATGCGGTTGGGAACTCCACTTATGTGGAAACTCACTTAACGCACTGGCCCCAATCCTGCGTCCCAGGTTTCGCACCTGCGCATTTTCCTCCGCTTCTACGGAAACAACCAAACTCCTCTCTTCCGCATCTGCGACTCAGCTTCACATTTGTGGGCTCGCAGATGAGACCACTTCTACACACCTGCGGTTCCATCCCAGGTCCTCCATGTCCGCATCTGCGGCTTACCAAGCGCACTAGTGACGTCGCACCTGCGGCTCCCCTTTCACAGGTGCGGAAATACTAGTAGCAGCAACTTCAGCTGCATTTTTCCAACTCCAAACCATCCGTTAACCACCCGAAATCACCCTGAGCCCCTCGAGACCTCAACCAACCATACCAACAAGTCATATAATAACATACAAACTTAGTCGAGCCTTCGAATCACTCAAAACAACCTCACAACACCAAATTACCCTCGGATTCAAGCCTAAGAACTTCTAAACTTCCGAATTCCACAAACGACACCGAAACCTACCAAATCACGTCCGAATGACCTTAAATTTTACACACATGTCACAAATGACACCACAAACCTACTCTAATTTTTGGAAATCCATTACGAGCCCGATATAAATTTTTTTACTGTCGGCCGAAATAGCCAAATTTCTAACTTTCACCAATTCAAGCCTAATTTCATTATGGACCTCCAAATCACATTCCGGACGCGCTTCTAAGTCCAAAATCACCTAACGAAGCTAATGGAACCATCAGAACTAAATTTTGAGATCGTTTACACATAAGTCAACATCCAGTTGACCTTTCTAACTTAAGCTTCTAAATAAGAGACTAAGTGTCTCAATCCACCTCGGAACCTAACCAACTAACCCGGTATATCATAACATCGCTGAAAAGCACAAAAAGAAGCAGAAATGGGGAAAACGGGGCTAAAACACTCGAAACGGCCTGCCAGGCCGTTACATTTATTAAGGTGAATAAGGTTGGTATTCTGGCAATAATTGAACACAGAGTTTAGGAGCAGTTCACAATACCTATATTCAAAAAAATAGCTAAGACATGGAAATGGTGTAGCAATTATCAAAGTAATGGGAAAGGGAGAATTTGGGTACTGTAGGATCCAACACAATATGAGTTCAATTATATTGCTAATAGTACACACTGTATACATGGGATGGTGAAAACAACTCATGTAGGATTCGTCTATTACAAAACTCAAAACAGTTTGATAGATTATATTGCTGGCATCGATGATAGATTGAATGGGAACCCAGTCCAAGAATCAAAAATCAAAGACTTCAATGAGTTCATGCAGGATGCCTCTATTACAAAACTCAAAACAGTTGGTCGAGAGTTTACTTGGACAAATAACCAGGTGTATAGCAGAATTGATTGGGCCTTAGGAAACCCGGAATGGATGCATAGCTGGCCACAAATTGAAGCTATAATTCTTGAGCCCTCATTCTCAGATCACTCTCCCCTCTACGTCAATATATGCACATGGGAAAGGAGGAGGGCAAAGCCTTTCAAATTTTACAATTACCTGGCAGATCATCAGGAATTCTCAACGAGAGTAGAGGAATATTGGGGAGGTGCAGGACAAAGTACTACACTACAACAGGTCTGGAAACAACTGCAAGCAGTGAAACAAGGAATGAAATAGTTATCCCATGGACAATATAATGGTTTAGCATATAAAGTCAATAGACCAAGGCAACAACTGTATGACCTGCAAGAACAAATGAAGTCCTACAACTAGCATTGTCAGTTATTTGAAAAAGAGAAATGCTTAAAACAACAGCTAGAGAAATGGTCTACTATAGATGGGGGTATTGCTAAGCAGAAGTCCAAAGTACAATGGCTAAAATTGGGTGACTCGAATACAGCTTTCTTCCATGCTTGTGTAAAACACAAAGAAACTTAGAACCACATAAGCAACCTTATGACAGAGGATGGCGTGATTGTGTAGACAGAGGAAACAATAGAGAAAGAGATACTAGGGTTTTATAAACAACTGTTAGGAAGTGCAAAGAACCAGCTACCTTGTATTGATCCCACAGTAATGCAAGAAGGTCAGACACTCAACGGGGAGCAATAACTTCGACTAATTGCCCCCGTGACCAAGAAAGAGATTGCCATATCAATTCAGGGGATTGATAGCCACAAAGCACCTAGTTGTGATGGGTTTAATGTTTTATTTTTTAAAAAGGTTTGGCATATTATAGGCAATGATGTTACCAATGCTGTCTTGGACTTATTTGAAATAGGTAAAATACACAGGCCAGTAAATTGTACTACTGTAACACTTATTCCAAAGGCAAAACACCCCTCGACAGTGAAAGAATACAGGCCTATCTCATGTTGCACGGTATTATACAAGATCATATCCAAAGTTATCACCAGCAGGCTACAGAAGATGATGGATCACTTAGCGGACCACAGTCAGGGAGCCTTTGTACCTGGGAGAGTCATCAAAGATAACATAATCCTTAGCCATGAACTGGTAAAAGGATACAATTGGAGTGGAATATACCCAAGGTGCATGCTAAAGATAGACATGCAGAAGGCATACGATACTTTAGAATGGTCCTTCTTAGAACATATATTGACTGGGCTAAACTTCCCAACCACTTTCATTAAGTGGATTATAATACGTCTTAGTACAGTAACCTACTCAATCAACATTAATGGATGTCTAACCAAGCCTTTTCAAGCAAAAAAAAGGTTGAGGCAGGGTGACCCAATGTCCCAATTTCTCTTTGTGCTAGCTATGGATTACTTGAGTAGATTACTAAAAAAGACTGAAGACTAAAGCTAATTTCAAATACCATCCTAGGTGTAAGAAGATACAGGTGGTGCAGCTAGGTTTTGCTGATGATTTATTGTTGTTCTGTAGAGGGGATTAAATTCTGTTAGATACCTATTTGATTGCTTTCAGCAATTCTCACAAGCCTCAGGCCTCGTTGCCAATGTAAGCAAAAGTTCAATATACTTTGGTGTGGTAAATGCAACAATACAGCAACAGATTATTGATTTACTGGGGTTCTCAAAAGGTGAACTTCCAATAAGATACATTCCATTCAGATATTCTGGTCACAAATTGTTGTCCTCCCAAAGAAGCAGATACTACTGATAGAAAGAATTTGTAGTAGATTTTTATGGAATTGAGGAACTGAACTTTCAAAGAAAGCCCTCTTAGAATGGGAAAATCTCTACTTGCCACTTACTGTTGGAGGCTTAAATCTGCTCAACATTTCAATTTGGAATAAAAACCACATTTAATCAAGCATCCTGGATGGTAAGCAAGATTTTCAAGGCAAAAGGTCCTCTAATGAATGCATGTTATACTGAACAAAACATGCAGGAATTAGAATCTTTCTCTATCAAAGCAATATACAAGACACTATTGGGTGAACATCCTAAGGTGGAGTGGAGAAGATTAGTATGCAACAACAAAGGATCTCCAAGATAGATCTTCAACATGATATTGATTGTGCATGGCAGGTTATACACTAAGGATAGACTGGCCAATTAGGGAATGATTGAGGACCAGACTTTCCCACTTTGCAATACAGCACCAGAGACCATCAATCACTTATTCTTTCAGTGTTCAATATCTGCAGCAATATGGAACAAAATTCTCCGGTGTCAAGGTATAGGAAGACAAGCACAACCATGTGAGGATGAGCTACAATGGGCTATACTTCATCAAAATGGGAAGAGCACCAGTGCTAAAGTATACAGGATGAGCCTTGCAGGTTACTTATACTATGTATGGCAAGAGAGAAACTACAAAATGTTTCGACAAGAAGAGAGATCAACACACATCATTGTGAAGCTGATCATACAAGATGTTTTTGTGAGAGGGAATTTACACCTTAAAATAGCTAGGAGGTTACTAGAGTTTAATTTTTACCCTAGCTAAGGGATGTATGTCTAGGCATAGGTAGGAGAAGTGGACTATTGGGGAACTATATCACCAGGGCAATGTCCAGTGGATATAGGGATAGGTTTCTGTTTATAGCGATGTAAATATTTACAAGTGGTAATAAAATTCCTTTAATTACCAAAAAAGAAATTATTTAACAATAATGAAGGGCGAGATGATAGAAACATATAAGGTAATGATGCGATCACGCCAAATTGATATTTACATAAAGTGTCACATTTCGTCATTATGTAACGACGGATTTAACGATACAATACAATAAAATTTAAGTAACAATCAAAATGAACATCATATTTAAAGTAACAATACAATACTATGGTAATAACCATCCAAACAAGATGTAAATCTTAGTCGCATATTATTATCACATAAGACACCGGATGCGAGCCTCCATTTCATCCCAATTAGTTACAACCAAAAGAAAGTCTTATATGATGGCAATGACATTATATATTCTCAAAAAGTTTAACCACATGCATGTAGCCTTAGGAGAATACTGTGCTGTAACCTCTTCAATTCCAATTCCAATCTTTAAATGTACTTGAGCAGCATATTCTTGCTCATAAGCCTTCATCTTCTTCTGACAAAAATGAGATCATTCTCAAAGATGACGAGGTTACATTAGTACAATGTTGTAAGTCTGTACTATGTCAAATTTGCTGATTATGAAATTAGGTTGAATTACGATATATGAATTTGCTACTATTTTAACTCGTCTGGTATTGGGGAGGGTTCAAAGACAATGATACTGCTAATGGTCTAGGTTTCAGTCTTCCTTTCGGTGGCGACTCAAGAATATTGGCGGTCTAAAGCCAATTTTTAACCTGGGGCCTTTCCGGAGGAAAAACAAAATTCATCTATATTTTTAATTGAAGTCTACTTTTCTAACTTTTCAAGATGTTAAGTTGTTAATAGTTTCTTTTATAAATAATTTAATCTCTCCTAAGATATTGTAGATCTTAAATAATAGAACCAGATTCAAGAAGTTTATAACTTAATATCGAAATAATTTTTGATGTACTAATATACTTGTTGAAACGCTTGAAACCTGAGGGAGAAAAAAAGGAAAATATAATGCGCAATATAGTTTTATTCAACGGTATTGTTCAACTCTTGTTTTTTATAGAAAAAATAAAACTCTTTTCTTTCTACAAAGAACAATGTAAGTTATCGAGAATTTAATCATTTTTGCAGAAACCAAGAAAGAGAATATAAGAATGTAGTACACATTTTCTGATGAGAAAGATAAAAAATAAGATTTGGACAATTGAAGATACCAAAAAACGGATTCTAAAAGTTTATTACACATTTTTAGTGAGAAATATAAAAGGAGAATAATAATATAGGTACCTCACTAATGATGTCAATCATAAAATTTAAATAATGAAAAGTTTTATATTCGCGACAAGGGTTTAGGGGGAGTGATTCTCTTTCTCCAATTTTTGCTCAAACGGTTACATCAATACTAAATTAAAAGTTTTCTTAACTTTTTATAAAATATTTTTTTTTTATTTTAACATACCTAATATATTTAGACACTTCCTCTAAAGATTGATGTGGGGTGTATATGATCCAACTTAACTTAATTAGATATATCGGGTTCGAGTCATGTGGTTAAAAAAATTCTGTTAAAATGTGTTTTCTCTTTTACTAGGCCTTGCGTGGTACGAATTTAGATTAGTTGGAATCTTAATACAAATGCGAGTAAAAACAAAAAGAAAAATTTGGGGCCATCAAAATTTGGGGCCTAAAGCCTTTGCTTTAGTGGATTGACCCTTGGGCCGCCCTACATCCTTTACTTCTTTAATATGGTGATTTTGTATTACAATGGGATAATTTGTACTGATTTGTGACTTGAATTAATGCACATATATTAGATTCCTGCTTACTATTAGGAGGGTCAATATATGAAATTGGTCTAAATGGTTCGTGAAAACTAAGCAAAACTGGAAAATCCTTGAACACACAATATTATATACTTCGTATTTCTGCTACATTACTTGAGGAGTCGTGTCTAGCTAGCTTGGAGTACATGAAATGTCTATCTATTATGCATTTATTGTTTATTCAATAACTGGTTTGACTGTATGCTCAACCAAGATTCCTAGTTTGGTTGCTCTAATTGTATAAAATTTAAACTAAAATAAATTTATAGAACCATTAGTCGGCCCTAAAAGTGGGAGGAAGTGCACAGTTAACCACTAATTAGAGATGTCTTTACTCTTTAGCCACTGTTTAAAATATAGTTACTCTTTAGCCAATGCTTAATAAATTTTTCCCGCCCAAACGAAAATACCCCTGTGCTAGATATTGGTATTAAGGACACGGTGTCCTTAACTTCATGAATGTTGTGTAAAATATTATGGACAAAGTGTCCTGTATTTGCACCTCCCGTTGTTACATTTTAGGACATCATGTCCTTAACTTCATATGTGCAGTGTAAATGTTAAGGGCATGGCATTCTTAACTTCATGTGTGCAGTGTAAATATTAAGGACATAATGTCCTTATCTTGTATTTGTACCTTCTGTTGTTAAACTTTAGGACCTCATGTCCTTAACTTCATATGTGCAGTGTAAATGTTAAGGACATGGTATCCTTAACTTCATGTGTGCAGTGTAAATATTAAGGACATAGTGTCCTTAACTTTATGAGTGTTGTGTAAATATTAAGGACATGGTGTCCTTAATTTCATGAATGATATGTAAATATTAAGGACAAATTATCCTGTATTTGCACCTTCTGTTGTTAAATTTTAGGATATCATGTCCTTAACTTCATATGTGCAGTGTAAATGATAAGAACATGACATCCTTAACTTCATGTGTGCAGTGTAAATATTAAGGACATAATGTCCTTATCTTGTATTTTCACATTTTGTTGTTAAATTTTAGGACCTCATGTCCTTAATTTCATATCTGCAGTGTAAATGTTAAGAACATAGTGTCCTTAACTTCATGTGTGCAGTGTAAATGTTAAAGACAGAGTGTCCTTAACTTTATGAGTGTTGTGTAAATATTAAGGACATGGTGTCCTTAACTTCATGAATGCTGTGTAAATATTAAGGACAAATTATCCTGTATTTGCACTTTTCGTTGTTAAATTTTAGGATATCATGTCCTTAACTTCATATGTGCAGTGTAAATGTTAAGAACATGATATCCTTAACTTCATGTGTGCAGTGTAAATGTTAAGGACATAATGTCCTTATCTTGTATTTGCACCTTCTGTTGTTAAATTTTAGGACCTCATATCCTTAACTTCCTATGTGCAGTGTAAATGTTAAGGACATAATGTCCTTATCTTGTATTTGCACCTTCTGTTGTTAAATTTTAGGACCTCATATCCTTAACTTCCTATGTGCAGTGTAAATGTTAAGGACATAGTGTCCCTAACTTTATGAGTGTTGTGTAAATATTAAGGACACGGTGTCTTTTACTTCATGAATGCTGTGTAAATATTAAGGACAAATTATCCTGTATTTTCACCTTCCGTTGTTAAACTTTAGGATATCATGTCCTTGACTTCATATGTGCAGTGTAAATGTTAAGAACATGACATCATTAACTTCATGTGCGCAGTGTAAATGTTAAGGACATAATGTCCTTAATATTTACACAACACTCATGAAAAAAGGGTAAAAACGTCTTTTCATATTAATTTTAATAGAGTGGTGGCTAGTTTTGCTCAGCATTAAAAATACTGGATAAAAACTAAATACCATATTAAAAGGTGGCTATCCCACGCCATTTCTACGTAGTGAAAGGCAAAGCTAAATATGGGCCTTGATCGAACCCAACATATGGGCTCTAAAAACATTAGCATCCAACTATCACACTGGGCCTCCATGAGCTGGCTCTGGGTAACACAATTTTTATGGGCCCTAAAAATATTAGTATCCAGTTGGGGGAAGCGCACAATTAGCCACTAATAAGAGATGTATTTACTTTTAAGCCACTGTTTAAAATGTCTTTAGTCTTTAGCCACTGCTTTAATAAATTTTTACCCTCCCGGACAAAAATACCCCAATGCTATAATAATTTCGCTGAAACCTACGCTCCTTCACTCACCTTATTTACATGCAGAGAGTTTAGGAGAGAAACCTTCGCTCAAACTTTACCTGCTGCATAAACGTTTGATCGTCCAAATTACAAAAGTTTTTCTCCTCCTTTCTCCTCCTATTTCAAACTAGAGAATTCAACTTTTTCGTCCAAATTTCACCATAAAATTACAGTAAGTTCTAAAATTTCAGATATCTCTATATGCTTTTGTGTGTTTGTGTGGTGTTACGACCCAAAATCAAACTAGTCGTGATGACACCTAACCCAACCCGCTAGGTAAGCCAGTTAACCACTAACAAATTCCAATAACAATCAATAAAGCAATTAAGTAAAGAAATTATCTTAATCTGATACATTCCCCAAGAACTGGTAGTACAAATCATGACCTTCTAAGAATAGAGTTTATAAAGCGGAAATAAAATAAATACATAGTCTGTTTTAATAGAACATAAACAGAGTTTTATAGACCTACAACTACCACGAACAAGGGGAAGCTACAACCGGGATGTAGGTACATCTTCAATACAGCTCCCATCGAACACAACAACATCAACAACCAACATTTGCACGCAAGGTGCATAAGTGTAGCATGAGTACAACCGACCCCATGTACTCAATAAGTAACAAACCTAACCTTAGGTTGAAAGTAGTGACGAGCTAACACAAGGTCGGGTCCAACACCAATATTCCACAACAGTTCATAACAACATAGTTCAAGTAACAAAAGAGTATCTCAGAAATAAAAGGCTCAGTTTGTTCACAGTTCCAGAAAAGTATTCATTTCTTTTCAAGTATCTCAGTGAAAACCCAAATCTTTTACCGAAAAAGCCAAAATATGAGTAAGTTTGAAAACTGTGATTTTTTCCAAAATCGTTTCAACAATCATTTTCTGATAGCATGAGGAAAGTACTTCTCTATGCCTACATGTCAAGATACAAGTAAAATCATAAATGCTCCCAAAACTAGGTAATAGAAGGAAATGCACCTCTATGCATGTATCTCAAGTACGCTTGTCAAATGCAATGTATCTCGATGATGAGCTCATGTACTCACACTCTCAGAGTACTCAATCTCACTCTCTCGCATTCTCTCTCACTGTGCTCAATGATCAGCACACTAAATCACTCAGCGTTGTACAATACCCGTTGCGGCATGCAACCCGATCCATATATGACCATACGGCCCGTTACGGCGTGCAACCTGATCCATAAATATATATATATATATATATATATAGTCGACTGCGCTCACTGGGAGTGTGCAGACTCCGGAGGGGCTCCTTTTAGCCCAAGCGCTATAATCTGCACGGACAACTCACGTGCTACACGGACAACTCACATGCCATAATATTAATATTTGGAATTGCACGGGCAACACACGTGCTATAATATCAACATATGGAATCGCACGGACAACTCACGTGCTATAATATCAACATCTTACAAACAGACCCCCCTTCCCCCCGCCTCACTCAGTCATCAATCTCTCCAGTCTCACTCACGAGCTCACAATGTCATGAAACTAGCCCGATAACAATGATATGAGATATCAATAAATAACTGAGACTGAGATATGATATGAATGCATGAATATGACTGAGTACAAAATATCAATAAAATCCGTGTACCGCTATGGGTCCAAACAATATCGGCATAATGCCTAAACATGATATCTAGCATGATTGATATCTTACCTACTTTATCACATGGTGAAAACATGGATATCAACAAAGTAGGATTACTATACAGTGCCATGGAAACAACAGAGTCCCAATTCACATGGTGCACTCCCACACGCCCGTCACCTAGTATGTGTTTCACCTCAATACTAATCACATAACATATATTTCAGGGTTTTATACCCTCAGCACTAATATTAGATGAGTTACTTACCTTGAACAAGACAATACCAATGCCGAGCAAGCCAAACGATGCTCCAAAGATGCCATCCCGCGCGTTCCGACCTCCGAACGGCTCGAAATTAGCCAAAACAACTCGAATACATCAAATAAAGTCCAAGGAAACAATTCCAAATGATAAAGATCGAATCCTTAATCAAAACCCAAAACCGGCCAAAATTCACACCCGGGCCCGCACCTCGGAACCCAACAAATCTCACAAAATCCGATAACCCATTCAATTACGAGTCCAACCATACTACCTTCACTCAAATCCGACTCCAATGCGATGTTCAAAACTCAAGAAGTTATATTATGAAACTTTAGGCCAAAACCCCCAATTTCTTCTTTCAATTCACAATCCAATTACCAAAATGAAGGTAGATTCATAAAATATAACTAAAACTGAGTAGAGAACACTTACCCCAATTCATATGGTGACATTTGCTTCAAACATTGCCTCAATCTGAGCTTGGAAATGTTAAAATGAAGCCAAAATTGCGAGCCCTTTTATTTATCATTCTGCCCAGCACTTTCGCACCTGCGACATAACCTCTGCTTCTGCGGAATCAGCTGAGACCTCGACCCTCGCACGTACGGACAAAATATCCGCTTCTGCGCCATCGCAGGTGCGAGCCACCATCCGCTCCTGCGGAATACCTAACTCGTATGCTTCATCACTTTGCATCTGCGCATCCGCATATGCGCCCAAATCTCTGCTTCTGCGTTCTTCCTCACCCAACACTCACCTCGCCTCTGCGGTGCATTTGTCTCTTCTACGGCCATCGAACCTGCGCAAACCAGCTGCATGTGCAGTCACACCAGAACCAGCAATAGCAATATGAAGTGAAAATGATCCGAACCTCGTCCAAAACTCATCCAAGCCACTCGGGACCCTGTACGAACATGCCAACAAGTTACATAACACAATATGGACCTACTCGAGGCCTCAAAACACACATAACAACATCAACACGATGAATCACACCTCAATTCGAAATCAATGAACCTTGAAACTTCCACAATCGATGCCGAAACCTATCAAATCAGGTCCGATTGAGATCAAACTTTGCACACAAGTCACATTCGGCATTACGGGCCTCCTCCAACTCCCGAAATAGGAATCCGACCCCGATATCAAAAAGTCCACTCCCTGTCAAACTTTCCAAAATTTCAACTTTCGCCATTTCGAGCCAAATTCAACTACGGATTTCCGAATCACAATCCGGACGCTCTCCTAAGTCCGAAATCACCCAACAGAGCTAATGGAACAATCAAAACTCCCTTCCGAGTTCAAATTCACAAAAAGTCAATCTTTGTCAACATTTTCAAATTTTAAGCTTCTAGCTAAGAATCATTCTTTCAAATTAATTCCGAATAACCAGAAAACCAAAACCGACGATTCACATAAGTCATAATACATCATACAGAGCTACTCATACCCTCAAACAACCGAGCGAAGTGTAAATGCTCAAAATGACTAGTCGGGTCGTTACATGCTCCCATATTTAAACATGCGTTCGTCCTCTAACGTGCCAAGAGTTGTTCTAAAAGCCATCAAATCGCTGTGTAACCTTACCATGCGCATACCCAGGGGTGATCTCACGTCACCCTATCCCATATAGGCCCGACAACACAGCATAACTATCATTTCTTAATTCAACCTAGACCAAAAACCTTAGAATCCAATTTCCAATGTCCGAAATTTCTATAAGATCAGAATCTTGCATCTACATACTATATAAGTCTGAACAAGCTATATCAAGCCTTCAGCGTTACCCAAGACGTAATCACATGATGTAACACATAACTCAAATACTCATAGCGATCATTTCAAATCACAATAGCTGCTCAAAATAAACCAATACCGGTAATAAACCTCATATCAAAAAAACCTCATTCTAAAACCTTCGTATACTGTCGATGATGAAAGAATCACGCAGAACTCATAACCATTCATCATATCAACCAGTCATGGAATTCCCTCTCATTCGACAAGAACTACAACAAATGCTAAGCCAACTTTCGATATTTTCCTTCCAAACATGCTGTAATCAATTCCGATAGTATCCATTCTAGGTCTAATGATCTCATCTCATTCAACATGACCACTCTAGTGACATGCCACATCAATACAATCTTACGTCATAACCCGTGCAATCCGTACACCAATAAGCAACCTTCCAACCTTCTATAATTCTTCCGTGCCACAATGAACAATTTGAATATCAGCAGTCGATCAACCAGGAGAGTGCCGCAATACCAATGAATTATCCATAAATCAAAACACATTGCCCCTTCTAAAATGTACTCTCATCAAGCCCCGCCGATTAGTAATGTCAGTTACCTAGTCATCTGAAATCGTCCATGCTGCCTATGAATCTATGCCATTCCCTTCCAAGCTGACTTGTGACCTTGCACATGCAAATCTCAATCCCACACAACACTGCATCTACCGTGCCATCCTGTGAAGAGTACAAGAATCCCATAATCAACTCTGAGTCCCAAACAAAATACATACCCGATCAGTGAGAAACCTTCCATTTGATCTCATCCCGCAGAAAATCCCAATACACAACATATCCCTCACGCCGGTAGGAAATATACTCCTCGGACAGTGGTAAAAACTATTGAGAACTCCTTGAAACCCATTTGCAGATAACCAAGCTATCAGAACAGAATCTATCTAACTCAACCCATCCACTCAGGTCGCGAAACCCCAAGAGCATTGCCACGAAACACCTGTAGAGACTAGCCACATCATAAGTACCCCAAAGAACTGATCATACCCATTACTGTGCTAACCCAACCTACTATCAAGCTATCCTATTTCTCCAAGTCCTTTACAAATTGCCTTTAAATTAACACTTCTCCTTGCCAGAACACCACGATCCCTAACCAAAATTTACCACACAAGAGACCCTAGTATAAAATCACAATGCCCTAAGGCCATAAGCCGCTGACTTCCCTCTTAAGCACCCCAAAGCACCACAACTGCGACATCTACTCTAAAGTGACCTTATGGGAACCTAAAATTGTTTTCTTCACCTTCTTGATACTGAAATACATAATCCACAGCGGTATAAAAATTCCTCAAGTCTCGACACCACCCAATGTAACTCTCAGTTTCTAGCCATATATAAATATTAAAAATTCCAAATCGCTATATATAAATCTTGAATCCATCAGAACCATTCTCGAGAGTCACCCACTCTACTCAAATCTCAATTAAACCGACCAAACAGACCGAACGACCTGTACCCCATTAGCACACCAACACCCAATGGAGTAACCCACACTCCTAAGAAACTGAGCAGATTACTACTCCATGTACACTACACCCTTCACGAATAACCACTCCATTATTTTATGATTCCCATAGAGTGTAATACAACTTGTATCCCGAATTTCCTTTACCTGAGTCATCCTCGATCTCGACCTCTACAAATCATAACTGATTCATCAGTATACCCTGAACCGAAACCAATACAACACATAACCGTGCAATCAACTCATCAATAGCAGACTCCCTCACTTGGCTCAAATCCATAGAACAAAACAGTCAATAACACCACGATACCCAAACTCTATTACAACCAAAATCTCGCACTGAAATTCAACTAAATCCTTTGTAAGCTTATATAACACAAACCATATAATATCTCAAATCATCTGCAAATCTCGCATTCATCCTCGTGATAGTCAGATCAACTATTACAACCGATTCAAACTCAAATCGCATAAATATACCCCACTGGTAGAAAAGAAAGTCCACACATAACGTTATAAAAACCACACATTCGTAGATTACCTCGCAGGTTATAACCCACCTGCTTAGCCTCAAGCTGACATATCTTTATACCCTTTCACAACCACAACTACTAAGCAATCACTTAATCTCGCTGAGTCTGATCTCGACAATAAGACATGAGAACCTATTTCGTTGCAGCATTAAGCAACATAAAGGATCCTTCAATGCACTCATACTCGAGACTGTACATTACATCAAAATAAAAAGCAAGCACCCAATGGACCGCTCCTTTACATTTCAAGAAAACACTTCTCGTCATATTCAAATCGTCTTAGCACATCTCGCAGTTACTTCATACTCATCACAAATCCATTCCACCACTCATCAAGCCACAAATTCCACTCATAGGGACATTACCGGACATATGAATCCAAATGTAAAAGTTACAACTTAAGCTATCGAGCTTAAGCTGCGGTCTAACCATGGCCTCAAGTCCTCCACACTAGCTCATCACCAAAATACAAAATACACATCTCGAACCTCGTTCATAGAATCACAAGTCGCCGGCGCACAAACGATACCGAGCGCTCACATGCGCATACGAATACGTGGAAGGAATTCAAAGAGTTAAGCTTCAAGCTGAATCAATGTCGCACGATAAGGAAAGAAAGGAAGTATATCCTAATTATCTTGTAGCCTCTCGAAGATAGGCATGGACGTCATCATACCGATACGCAAGACTTCACTAGACACTTGCTCATGACTTGTAGAACCTATGAACCTAGAGCTCTGATACCAACTTGTCATGACCCAAAATCCAACTAGTCATGATGGCACCTAATCCAACCCGCTAGGTAAGCCAGTTAACCACTAACCACTTCCAATAACAATCAATAAAGCAATTAAGTAAAGAAATTATCTTAATCTGATACATTTCCCAAGAACTTGTAGTCCACATCATGAGCTTCTAAGAATAGAGTTTACAAAGCGAAAATGAAAAAAATACATAGTCTGTTTGAATAGTACATAAACAAAGTTTTATAGACCTAGAGCTACCACGAACAAGGGGCAGCTACAACCGCGACGCAGGTATATCTTCCATCCAGCTCCCATCGAACACAGCAACATCAGCAACCAACGTCTGCACGCAAGGTGCAAAAGTGTAGCATGAGTACAACCGACCCCATGTACTCAATAAGTAACAAACCTAACCTTAGGTTGAAAGTAGTGACGAGCTAACACAAGGTCGGGTCCAACACAAATATTCCACAACAGTTCATAACAGCATAGTAAAAGTAACAAAAGAGTATCTCAGAAATAAAAGGCTCAGTTTGTTCACAGTTCTAGAAAAGTAGGCATTTCTTTTCAAGTATCTCAGTGAAAACCCAAATCTTTTACCGAAAAAGCCAAAATACGAGTAAGTTTGAAAACTGAGATTTTTCCCAAAATTCTTTCAACAATAAGTAAGATGTTTCATTTTCTGATAGCATGAGGAAAGTACTTCTCTATGTCGACATGTCAAGATACATGTAAAATCATAAATGTTCCCAAAACTAGGTAGCAGAAGGAAATGCACCTCTATGCATGTATCTCAAGTACGCATATCAAATGCAATGCATCTCGATGATGAGCTCATGTACTGACACACTCAGAGTACTTAATCCCACTGTCTCGCATTCTCTCTCACTATGCTCAATGCTTAGCACACTCAATCACTCAGCGTTGTACA
>AWOL01S0027622.1:10795-28031 GCA_000715115.1 Nicotiana otophora | reverse complement strand
CCCCCAATTTCTTCTTTAAATTCACAATCCAATTACCAAAATGGTGGTAGATTCATAAATTATAATCAAAACCCGAGTAGAGAACACTTACCCCAATTCATATGGTGACATTTGCTTCGAAAATCGCCTCAATCCGAGCTTGAAAATGTTAAAATGAAACCAAAATCGCGAACCCTTGTATTTATCATTCTGCCCAGCACTTTCGCACCTGCGACACATTAGCCGCTTCTGCGCCATAACCTCTACTTCTGCAAAATCAGCTGAGATTTTGACCCTTGCACATGCAGACAAAATATCCGCTTTTGCGCCATCGAAGGTGCGAGCCACCATCTGCACCTGCGAAATACCTCGCTCATGCGCTTCATCACTTCGCACATGCGCATCCGCATATGCACCCAAATCTTCTCTTCTGCAGTCTTTCTCACCCAACACTCACCTCACCTATACGATTCCTTTGTCGTTTATGTGGCCCTCGCACCTGTACAAACTAGCCGCATGTGCGATTACACCAGAACCAGCAATAGTAACATGAAGTGAAAATGATCTGAACCTCGTCCAAAACTCATCCGAGCCACTCGGGACCCCGTTCGAACATGCCAACAAGTTCCATAACACAATACGAACCTACTCGAGTCCTCAAAACACACATAACAATATCAACACGATGAATCACACCTCAACTCAAAATCAATGAACCTTGAAACTTCAAACTTCCACAACCGATGCCGAAACCTATCAAATCACATCCGATTGATCTCAAATTTTGCACACAAGTCACATTCAACATTACGGACCTGTTCCAACTTTCAAAATCAGAATCCGACCCCTATATCAAAAAGTCCACACCTCGTCAAACTTTCCAAAATTTCAACTTTCGCCATTTCGATCCAAATTCAACTACGGACCTCCGAATTATAATCTGGACATTCTCCTAAGTCTAAAATCACCCAACGGAGCTAACGGAACAATTAAAACTCTAACCTGTGTTCAAATTCACAAAAGGTCAATCTTGGTCAACTCTTTCAAATTTTAAGCTTCTACTTAAGCATCATTCTTTCAAATCAATTCCGAATAACCCGAAAACTAAAACCGACAATTCACATAAGTCATAATACATCATACGAAGCTACGCATGCGCTCAAACAACCGAGCAAAGTATAAATACTCAAAACAACCGATCAGGTCATTACATGTGAATTTGTATTTGGTTGCTGGAGAATAAGATGCAAGGGATTTGATATTTTTATTTTCCTTTTCTGGATTGCATTGTTTTGATACAGTTTCCTATATTTACAACTTGTGTTGATAAAGTTTAGGATATCATGTCCTTAACTTTATGACTGATATGTAAATATTAAGGATAAAGTGTCTTGTATTTGCAACTTTTATTGATAAAGTCTAGGACATCCTGTCCTTAACTTCATGACTTCTGTGTAAATATTAAGAATAAAGTATCCTGTATTTGCAACTTGTATTGATAAAGTTTAGTACATCGTGTACTTAACTTCATGACTGTTGGGTAAATATTAAGGACAAAGTGTCCTGTATTTGCAATTTGTGTTGAGAAAATTTAGGACATCGTGTCCTTAAGTTTATGGCTGCTATGTAAAATATTAAGGACAAAGTGTCCTATATTTTCAAATTGTATTGATTAAGTTTAGGATATCATGTCTTTAACTTCATGACTGTTGTGTAAATATTAAGGACAAAGTGCCCTGTATTTGTAACTTGTATTGATAAGGTTTAGGTCATCGTGTCCTTAACTTCATGACTACTGTGTAAATATTAAGGACATAGTGTCTTCAGTTTATCCTTTTCTTGACTTGCAGGATGGATACAATATGTATTATAGTTACTTTCAACGGAAGATAGACCGTGGACTATAAGCATCTGAATCATCAAACAAAGCTTGTTCTAGTACCTGAGGCAATTCGATTTGAAGATTTCGTCAATGAGGTCTTTGAAGTTATTGAATTGGATAGATACAAGTTTGAAGCAATGATATGGTTTGATATCAACCTTGGAACAAGCAAGGGGATGCTTGTATCCAAGGATTTAGATCAACACACATGTATAGAGTTACTAAAAGGTCATTCACTCTTTAAGGGCTGTCATTTCATTGTTGATGTTTCGTAAAGAGTTTTTGGCTCTACAAGCACCTTTGAACATGTCAACATAGAAACTCAATAAGACAATCAAGACAAATGCCAACAGATAAGGGAAATAGATGTGGTTGAACCTGAACCAATAATTGAAGAGGTGCTTCAAAACATTTAATTCTATTCAAGTCGAAGGACAAAGCATTATAGAGATTGACAACCAACAATCTTTGGGTATTCAAGTCTTAAAGAGTGAACCAATAATTAAAGAAGTTGATTAAAATCCTCTACTCAACTAACTAAATGAAGGTCAAAGTCGAAACAAAAAGAATCCCCAACTACAATATTGAGAGAAAATGCTTTATTGGATGAAATAAAAGTGGGATCAATATTTGACAAAAAGAAGAGTATAATTAACTATTTTTTGAATATAGCTATTAAAGGACATTTTGAATTCAAGGTTGTTAGATCAAGCTCAACAAGATATTCTTTGAAATGCAATGATGAAAAGTGTGGGTGGTGTGTACGTACTTTAAGAATTAAAGATTCAACACTATTCAAGATAGTAAAGGTTAAGAAAAATTACGACTGCTCAATTAACACTATGAAAGCTGATCAAAGGCATGAAACTTCAAAGTTGATTAGTGGTTACATTATTGACAATCTTCAAGACCCAATGTTTGAAGTTACACCAGCCTTGTCATGGCCGAAATGCAAAAATTGCATGGACTAGACACTAGGTATCACAAGGCGTGGCGTGCTATAAAACATGTTTCGACTTTAATAAGAGGAAATCCTAAAGAGAATTATGAATTGTTGTCTTCTTACTTGTACATTATGAAAAATAAAAACCCGGAAACATACACTAACATAAAGATGCACGACAACAACAGGTAAACAATCAAAAAGAGTTTATTAGTCTGTTTTAAACTTTAGGACATCCCGTCCTTAACTTCATGTGTGCAATGTAAAGGTTAAGGACATGGTATCCTTAATTAAGGATATGGTATCCTTAACTTTGATGTGTGCAATGTAAATGTCAAGGACATTGTGTCCTTAACTTTGATGTGTGTAGTGTAAATATTAAGGATATGGTGTCCTTAACTTTGATGTGTAGTGTAAATGTTAAGGACATGGTGTCCTTAACTTTGATTTGTGTAGTGTAAATGATAAGGACATGGTGTCTTTAACTTTGATGTGTGCAGTGTAAATATTTAGGACATGGTGTCATTAACTTTGATGTGTGCAGTCCTAAATATTTATAGTAGTACTGAATTTTGGTTTATGTTTTCAGGTTTCTTCATATGTTTTATGCATATGGATCATCAATAGGTGATTGGAATCATTATAGACCGATGATTACTGTTGATGCAACTTTTTTGAAGTCAAAATATCATGGTGTTTTAATGATTTCAGTTTCAAAGGATACAAATAACCAAATATTCCCACTATCCTTTGGGATTACAGAATCTAAAAATAACAACTCCTATGAGTGGTACTTTAGTGAGCTTCACAATGAAATTGGGAGCCGTGACAATTTAATCTTTTTATCAGATAGGCATCAATTTATTGCACATGGCACCGCAAACGTATATCCTAAAAGCCACTATGAGATTTGTATCTATCATTTAGAGCAGAACGTAAAGCGAAGGAAAGTGAAAAGTGAGGTTATAAAAAATTTTCAATGTGCTGCAAGAGTATACAGGCGCAAAGAATTTGATCCCTACATTGTCAGAGATAGCAAAAGTTGATAAGAAGACTTTTGACTACTTGATGGAAGAACCACCGGAAAGGTAGGCACGTTTTTGCTGTCCACGATTAAGATATGACATGCTCACAACAAACATAGTTGAGTCAATGAATTCTGTGCTATTAGAAGCAAGGGAGCTGCCTATATTGAGAATGATGGATTTCATCCAAGTGAAGGTAGAACATTGGTTTTATGAAAGAAGAAATGAAGCGGAAGGAACATTTTATGATGTTTCATTTTGGGTAGAAGAGGAATTGAAGAAAAAGATAGATTTAGCTTTTACTTTAAATGTAAGTATTATGTTTTTACTTTATTTTATTATTTTAATGATAGTTTAACATAATGTACTAACTTATAGTTTTTCAACTTTGAAGGTCTTCCATATTGATTCATGGCGTTCTAGAGTCCAGGAAGAGGGAAATACTTTCTTGGTGGACTTAAACAAAAGAACATGTGATTGTTTTCAGTTTCAATTTGATGAATTACCATGTATACATGCAATTTCAGCTATCAAGAAGTCCAATTTCTACTCGGACTGGTACTTAAAGGAATATTGGCTGAAAACACATGAAAGACAAATACATCCTGTAGGACATACAGATTCTTGGATTGTACCAGAGAGTGTTAAGTCACAAATTATTAAACCTTCAGATTTCAAGGTCTCGCCAGGCAGAAGGCAGAAGAAAAGGCATATTCCAGCTACCGAATCATCAAAACTAACGTTCAAATGTGGTCGTTATAGAAGAATTGGTCATAATAGAACATCTTATATATATTCTCCGACAGTCCACCCATTTTCAAGGAAACATAGTGTCACGACCCAAAACACGACTTGTCGTGATGGCGCCTATCATAGTACTAGGCAAGACGACACCTCGCATATACTAACATTTTTAAAACTCGAATATGCAGAAGTAAGTTTAAATAATTTAAGAATTTCACAGATACTGGATATGAACCTCAAAATCAATACAAGAATCCTCCCAAAAGATTTGGGTGTCACGGAGTACATGAGCATTTATATATATATATATATATATATATATATATATATATATATATATAACAACATAGTCTGGTACATTGTCTAGAAAGTAAGACAAAGATACATAAAACTGAAAGATAGAGAAAGGAAGATCAAGGTTTGCGTATGCCAAGCAACTACTTCGATGATCTCCGAACAGGTAGACTCCACGATCAACAACTGTTGTGCCCGAAAATGCCTAAATCTGCACACGAGGTGCAGGGTGTAGTGCGAGTACAACCAACTCAATAAGTATCACAAATAAACAAGGCAAGGTAAGAGAGGCTCAATTTGTTGAGGTCACTAGTTAAATCAAATACAATTCTATCCTTTTGGATTGACATAATATAAGATTAAAACTAGCTCATAAAGATTCATGATACGAATATCCGTGTGTGCATGTGCACTGGTTCTCAAATACCCTATTCAACGGTATTATGGCATGTAGGGGAAAGAAAACAAGTAAATCAGATAATGATCAAGAAAATACAAGTTTCACACACGACACAGACAACTCACGTGCTAACAATAGAATCTGTACAGACAACTCATGTGCGACACAGACAACTCACGTGTTAATAATATCAATATATGGATCCGCACGGATAACTCACGTGTCAATAATATCAATATATGGATCTTCACGGATAACTCACGTGCCAATAATATAATCTGCCCGGCATAGCTGCAAGCCCCAGTCTAAAATATCATATAGAAGCAATAAAGCAATTGTACATGTATATAATGAATGAAATAAGATTCTCTTATCCATGGACTAGTGTAAATAACATGCTATAGGGTAGGCATGTGCAAAATGTGCTATCGTAGCTCAATTCGGAAGTTTCATCAATGAAAAGCATTTATCAAGTTCGTTTAGGGATTAAATCTCTAAGTAGACTCATCATGGCTCAATTATATCACATAAACTGTTACCACGTGTTAGATATCGAAGCTCAAAGCTTAACAATCATTTGTGGGATTATAGGAGCCCGAGCTCAACGCAAACATGAATCTACAACCCCAGTGCCTGCACATGGGATCATCCCACGCATGTGCGCACCCAAAAGCATGTGGCTATCACAATAATTCAGGCAACTAGTGCCTCAACCGAGTTTAAATACGATACTTACCTCAAAAACCTCGAATCACTCCGCTAGCAAGCCCTTGCCTCGTGAATCAGCCTCCGAGCGTCTCGAATCTAGCGATAAACAGTTCGATACAATCAACACGAGCTAAAGGAATCAATTCTATAATAAAATAGTAAGTTCTTAATCAAAATTCAAAAAGTCACTCTAAATCCGGCCCTCGGGCCCATGTCTCAAATCCGATAAAAGTTAAAATTTTCTGAAGCCCATTCAACCACGAGTCCAACCATACCAAATTTACCAAAATCTAACACCAAATCAACCCCCAAATTCTCAATTTTAATTCTCCAAATCCCTATCTTTAACTCCCCAAATTACACCTCAAAATCACACAATCTAAGTGGGAAATTCAATGGGGAAATAATATTATTGGTTAACAATGAGCACAGGGGACTGTAACACCCCGGAAAATTTCGAAGTGTTTTAAGACCATTAAGAAGATTGGCGGGTGCTAATTATATTAATTCAGGTATGAAAAAGACTGATAACTTAAATGATATCAATTTATCATAATAATATATTTATGATGTGCATTAAGAATGGTTTATGGTCTAAAAAGAGCCCTAAGGCTAAGTCAAGTTGAAAATTATCTGATGGAATAAAGTTTCTGTTCGCACAAGATCTAACTTCCAACACGCGTAACTCTCGGGATATGAAGATTTATATGGTTTATAACCTATCCAATTAAAGCCCTTTGAGGCTAGTTTCTAACGCATTAATCCGTTTGTCATTTGGATATGTATACAGAAAGTTATGGCCATTTTAATGGACATGTGTCATATGTGCACCCAGATGCGTGGCCGCGCATATTTGAGAGTCTCTGCCTCAGGTGCGCGGCCAGATGCAAGGCCACTTGCCCAGGTGTGCGTCCGCGCATGTATGAGCCCATTAAATAACCCCAAGGATGGGTAGAGAGAGGGGCTACGTCATTCTTTCAATACTAGGGCTTTCTCTCCATCACCCATCCAGCCAAGGCTTCCAATACACACCTAAGGTGAGTTTTTAAGTTTGTTTTTATGATTATTTCACTTCTCAATAACTATTTACAACAAGATTATAAATGGATTCCATAGGATTTCTTAAAAATCTCAAGAACACCCTAAAAGTTGTCTTTCAAGATTTGGTCTACAATAGGTATGTCTACTACCTCTAACTAATATATGGTGATTATTTATGCACCAAATATATGTTAGGACTTAAGGGATGGTGATTGGAAGTAATAAGTGCCCAACATAGGTATGTTGGTATTATAAAATAAATTAATTGATAAGATTTGTGGTTTGGGAGTGAATTGTTGTGCATGCATGTGCTAAGGGATGTTGTGGATGACCTAGAGACAACTGTGAGATCAATCATTTGTGTGGAAGGTGATTGTTAGGAGAAGAAATTTCATTGAAGGAGGTTGTAGAAACATATGCACATTAGATGTTTGATAAAATGTCTAAATGGATTAAAGTATAGAAATCTTGCTAATATTGGCGCAATTGTGTTGCATTGTTGTAGATTGAAATTTGTGTAGTGTGGTGGACCATCGTAGTATTATGAAGGGGAGAACAGATTTGATCCGTCCGGAGGTGGCTTCACTTGCGAAGATCATTTAAAGTATCGGTTTTGTTTCGTCGAGGTAAGTATCCTGCCTAACCTTGAGTGGGGGAATTACCCCTTAGGCATTGAGTCTTATGTGAAAATTGTGTAATTTAAAAACTATGTACGCGAGGTGACGAGTACGTACATGGTTTATATGTGCAAATTATATCGGTTGAAATTCGTAGACGCCCCTATGTATTATATTGGAAAAACTGTTGGAACTTAGTAAATCCTTGATTTGTCATGCCCCATTCCTTGTTTGTCAAGTTTCTATTTTATATAAAAATTTGGTGTGATTGCCACTTGGATGTTTATGAGAATTCACATTATGAATTTTTTATCTGTAAATAATTAATTAAATATGTTTTAATTGAGGCGTTTATATATTTATCTAAAATTTGGATTAAGGAAGACATTGTCCTATGCTGAGTTATTTTCCCATCCTTGTTGTTTTTGAGATTTTATATACATTGTGTGGAGACGTGGACTACCTGTTGTAAAATTAATTGTCTTTGTTGTACCTTTGGAAAGGTTGTGGCCTACGGGATATTTGTAAATACGAGTTGATGATGTTGTACTGTTGTGATAATATTCTGTGTGAATTGTTTTGTGATTTGGGTTACTGTTATACAGCGTATAAGGGTGGCATTCCATTATTGACATTATACGGGCATAAGGGTGGCATTTCACTGTTGTTATGTGTGTTGGGATATTGTCTGGGCAGAGTTATAAGGGAGTCTATTAAATAGAGCGATAAGGGAGGCTATTATAGGAGCGATAAGGGTGTCTATAGGAGCGACAAGGGTGGCTATATGAGCGACAAGGGTGACTATTGATATTATCAGGGCGGAGAGATAAGAAAGGCTATTATAGGAGCGATAAAGGTGGATATAAGAGCGATAAGGGTGGCTATAGGAGCGATAAGTGTGGTTATATGATCAATAAGGGTGGCTATTGATATACTCAGGCCGGAGGGATAATGAAGGCTATTATAGAAGTGATAAGGGTGGCTATAGGAGAGATAAGGGTGGCTATTATCAGGGATGATATGTGATGATGCAGGGTTATTGTGTTTGTAATTTTTATGTAATGATGTGGGATTATTGCGTATGTAATTTTCATGTGATGTTGTGATTTTTCTTATGTTTATTTTTATATCTTGTGCAACTTGTCTTGTTGTTTTGGTAAACTTGATAATAGTCTATTCTATGTCAAAATTGTGAGCCTGTGGCTATTGCTGGGCGAATTATGTTATTGGTACGTGAACTGTCCGTGCAGATGTGATATGAAATGTGGGCACGAGGTGCCATGAAAATATAATGAATATGATATTGGTACGTGAACTGTCCGTGCAGATGTGATATGAAATGTGGGCACGAGGTGCCATGAAAATATAATGAATATGATATTGGTACGTGAACTGTCCGTGCAGATGTGATATGAAATGTGGGCACGAGGTGCCATGAAAATATAATGAATATGATATTGGTACGTGAACTGTCCGTGCAGATGTGATATGAAATGTGGGCACGAGGTGCCATGAAAATATAATGAATATGATATTGGTACGTGAACTGTCCGTGCAGATGTGATATGAAATGTGGGCACGAGGTGCCATGAAAATATAATGAATATGATATTGGTACGTGAACTGTCCGTGCAGATGTGATATGAAATGTGGGCACGAGGTGCCATGAAAATATAATGAATATGATATTGGTACGTGAACTGTCCGTGCAGATGTGATATGAAATGTGGGCACGAGGTGCCAGTGAAATATAATGCTTATGTTATTGGCACGTGAACTGTCCTTGCAAATGTAATATGAAATGCGGGCACGAGATGCCGGGGAAAATATGATGCTTTTATTATTGGCACGTGAGTTGTTCGTGCGGTTTTGATAGAAATATGGGAACAGGGTGCCACAAAAATATGAAAGTGGGCTGAGGCCCGTGTTTAAGGATTATGAAATTAGGTATCACATAGTGACTTTTATTTAAAAGAATTTTATATTGGAAAGATATTTATTTGAAAAGAAATATATTCGGAAGGTATTTATTCAAAAAAATTATATGTGAAAGATATATATTTGAAAGACATGTTTAATTGGCCGTACTTGTATTCCTTATTCGTTTGAGTAATAATTATGGTGTTCTTGTTGACGGGTTGATTTTGTAGCTATTATTTCTAGTTATTTTCCAGTACTATTGTATACTGCTATATTGCATAGGTTATTTGACTAGTGAGTGTCTTGACAGTACATCGTCACTACTCCACCGAGGCTAGTGTTGATACTTACTGGGTACCGACCGTGGTGTACTCATACTATACTTCTGCACATTTTTGTGCAGAGCCATGTATTGGAGATATCGGACTCGGGACAGAGTTAGTGTGTTGATCGCAAGGATTCAAGGTAGAGCTACTTGGTCGTCGTTGTCCCTTAGAGTCTTTCTATTTTATTGTACTGTCAACTCTTATTCGAACAATATTGTATATTCGATCCTTGAGATCATTACATGTATCCAGTTAGAGTTTGTGACTCAGTATTACCAGTCTTGGGAAGTTGTTATATTTGTTTCCGCTTTTGGTTCTGACACTTGTATTAAATTATATGTTTAAAACAAATAGCTTGAAATGAAATTGAAATCGGCTTACATAATCTTAGAGACTAGGTGCTATCACGACGCTTGAGGTGGGATTTTGGTTCGTGAAAAGTTGGTATCAGAGCTCTAGGTTCATAGGTTCTATGAGTCACGAACGAGTTTAGTAGAGTCTTGCGGATCGGTACAGAGACGTCTGTACTTATCTTTGAGAGGCTACGGAACTGTTAGGAAATTTCCACTTCTTTCATTCTTATCGTGCGGAATTTGTTGAAATTGGAATTTGAGCCTTTGCATCTCTATTCTCTCACAGATGATGAGGACACGTGCTACCGGGTCAGCTGAGCAGACACCCACATATACTGCTAGGGCCGCAAGAGGCCGGGGCCGAGGTAGAGGCTGAGGAAGGGCACATGTCGTGACTAGAACACCTGTTAGAGTAGCAGTTGAGGAGCCGCTAATAGCTCCAGTTGGGGGACAGGTACCAAAAGCATCTGTTGTTACCCCCGGACTTTAGGAGACTTTAGCATAGTTCTTGAATATGGTTGGTACATTAACTCAGGCGGAATTGATCTCTGTTGCACCAAATATTGCATAGATTGGGGGAGTAACTCAGAATCCCAACGCCCATGCTTCAGAATAATAGGTTCACATTGGTCAGGGTCCGGGTATAGTACCGGCACATCATGTTATTCCGGTTCAGTATGAGGTCAGGCCAGAGGCATTAGAAGAAAAACAAAAGAGACTTAAGAGATTTAAGAGGTATAGTCCACCTACCTTTAGTGGCACAACTACTGAGAATGCCCAGGGATTTCTAGAAAAATGTCACTGTATTCTCTGCACCATGGGTATTGTGGAGGTGAGCGGAGTTGCCTTTACTATATTTCAATTGTCAGGAGCAGCGTATCGATGGTGGCAAGCTTATGAAGATGGCAGACCAGCCAATGCAACACCACCAACTTAGGCTCAATTTTCAGAAATGTTTTTTAAAGAGTTTGTTCCCCAAACTCTATGAGATGCATGTCGCACAGAGTTTGAACGGTTGCGTTAGGGTACCATGACGGCTTTAGAATATGCTATCAGGTTCAGTGAGTTAGCCCGACACACACCTATATTAGTTCCTACAGTCAGAGATCGAGTCCACAGATTCATTGAAGGGCTCGATTATGATTTTAAAATAAGCATGGCTCGAGAATTGCAAACTGACATTCCATTTTAGCAAGTAGTAGAGATTGCCAGGATGTTAGAACATGTTCGAAGTGAGGAAGATAAATCTAAAGAGACCAAAAGGTATCGAAGCTCTGAAGGGTTCAGTGGATTTTACTCTTCCGCTATGACCTATTATGGCGGAGGCTCGAGCAGTTGGCCAGCTCAACACGCACATCGGATTACTCGGGGTGCTCTAGTAAGTTCTTATAGTACACCACCGGCACAAGGTTCTTACAGTGGTTATTTTAGTTATCCAGCACAGACTCAGTACGAGTAGTCGCGACCTCAGTAGGGTTGTTATGAGTGTGGTGATACTAGGTACATAATGAGAGATTATCCCAGACTTGGGAGGGATGGATTTCATCAGAACACTCAGGCTACAAGCATTATTTAGGTTAATACTCCACGTGCACATCTAATTAGGGGTGGAGGACAGACGGGTAGGGGGCGCCCTAGAGGGGGAGGCCCAGTCCGTTGATATTTTTACTATGGAGTGGTTGAGGCCACCACACCATATGGTGTCGTTACAGGTACGATCCCGATTAGTTATAAAGGGATATTTACCTTAATTTGATTCGGTTCTGAATATTGAGGTGAGTCCTCCTATTATGCTCCGCTTATGGGTGAGCTCCGTAATTTTTTGACACACTTATATGTTTATCCCTGTTGGGAGATTTGATGATGTTAGCCCGTGTCTATCATTTTTATTTTTGTACACGATTGAGGGTTGTAAGTCCAAAAGTGACTTTCTATTACTCACTATAGTGGGGTTTTATGTGATTTTGGAATAATTGGTCTCAATTTTATGAATTATATGCCCTATTGGTATGGGAGTTCATTATGTGTCGTGAAAAATATTTACGGAATTTATTAAAAATAAGAAAGAAAGGGAATGGAAAATCTCAGTTGTCATAATGTGAAAAATACTTGTGATTTGGAGTTGAGGACGAGATCCTCGCATTTTTATATGATGTGAAATATTTAAATTGGGTTACAAGCCATGGTGGAAGTTATATAAGGACGAGTTCCTCGTGGTGAAAAATTTATAAGTTTAAATTCTTCCTTTGTGAAATTAAATTTGTACTATAGTATTAATAGGGAGTCATGCCTGTTAGGCTTATTTGATAATTTTGTATGTATTTTCTGTGCATATTTAGCCATATTTGTGTTGTAAATATTGAGTTTTAATCTATGAGATGAGTACCTAGGTGACGTTAAATGTGACTCGATAATTTGGCTAAATAATTATGAGGTCTTCATGCCTCACATGTTGTTGTTAGTGTTGTGAAAATTTTGAAATGAGATTTTGGTTAATATAAAATTAATTGAGGATGATGGAATTAATTATGAACAGTTATTATGACCTGAGATGTGATTATGGGCATACGTATAATGTGTGTGTAGGCACAAAATTGCTACCGCCGGTTGAGACTAACACAATGTGTTAATATGAGAAATTAGGCCTTACAAAATCTAAAGGAAATGGGCCAAACTATTAGCATGATGTTTCCCCCATCATGGTCCTCCATGTACGCGGTGTTTCATGTGTCTATGTCGAAGAAGGTGGTTGGAAAATCCTTTGTCTATCGTTCCGGTGAAATCTAGTGAATATGAAGTTATTGGATAATTGACCTATGAGAGGTACTTAATTTTCATCCTTGTTAGATAAGTTCGGAAGTTGGGATTGCCTCTGTCGTGTGTTATGGTGAAGTCTGTGAGTTGAGGAGGCCACCTTGAAGGCCGAAAGTATTAAGGAAAAAAAATATTCTCACTTGATTGTATAGTCAAATAATTATGGATAGAAAGGTACTTTCTATGTGTTATGATTTAAATATGTGCTTCTCAAGTTCAAATATCATTTTTGGTAATGTAATGCATGTAATGTTAAGATTGATTTTATTGATGTATATTATGATGCTTGTCGAGTTGCGGATATATTGTTAGGTTGATTTTGGTAATTCTCTGACATGTGGATAGGCCCAGTTACAAGGGAAACTCTGTCGAAACTTTTAAGAATTTGGGAGTAAGCCAAATTTTGGGGCCTTAAGGATGTTGAAATGTTGGAAGAATATCTAAGATCTATATGAAGTCAAGAACGATTAAAGATGATGGTTAATGTGAAAGGAGGATAATACTGTGCCTAATAATGACTTGTAAAACATTCGAGGATTAATGTTATTAAGTGGGGGGGAATGTAACACCCCGAAAAATTTCAAAGTGTTTTAAGACCACTAAGAAGATTGGCGGGTGTTAATTATATTAATTCGGGTATGAACAAGACTGATAATTTGAATGATATCAGTTGATCATGATAATATACGTATGAGGTGCATTAAGAATGGTTTATGGTCTAAGAAAATCCCTAAGGCTAATTCAAGTTGAAAATTATATGATAGGATAAAGTTTCAAGTGAGTTCGCACAAGACCTAACTTCTAATGAGCATAAATCTCAAGATATGAAGAGTTAGATGGTGTATAACCTATCGAATTAAAGCCCTAGTTTCCAACGCATCAAACTGTTTGTCATTTGGATATGTATACAGAAAGTTACGGCCATTTTATTGGAGATGTGTCATATGCGCGTCCAGATGCGCGGCTAGATGCGCGACCACTTGCCCAGGTGCGCGGCCGCTCATGTAGGAGCCCATTAAATAACCCCAAGGATGGGTAGAGAGAGGGGCTAAGTCATTTCTTCAATACTAGGGCTTTCTCTCCATCACCCATCCGGCTAAGGCTTCCAATTCACACATAAGGTGAGTTTTTAAGTTTGTTTTTATGATTATTTCACTTCTCAATCACTATTTACAACAAGATTTTGATTGGATTCCATAGGATTTCTTTAAAATCTCAAGAATACCCCAAAAGTTGTCTTTCACGATTTGGCCTATAATAGGTATGTCTACTACCTCTAACTAATTCATGGTGATTATTTATGTACCAAATATGTGTTAGGACTTATGGGATGGTGATTGGAAGCAATAAGTGCCCAACCTAAGTGTGTTGGTATTGTAGAGATTGTAAAATTAATTAATTAATAATATTTGTTGGTTGGGAGTGAATTGTTAGGCATGCATGGGCTAAGGTAAGTTGTGGATGACTTAGAGACAACTGTGAGATCAATCATTTGTATGGAAGGTGATTGTTAGGTGAAAACATTTCATTGAAGGAGGTTGTAAAAAACTATGCACATTAGATGTTTGATAAAATGTCTAAATGACTTAAAGTATAGAAATCATGCTAATATTGGGGCAATTGTGTTGCATTATTATAGATTGAAATTTGTTTAGTGTGGTGGACCATCGTAGTATTATGAAGGGGCGAATTTCAGATTTGAGCCGTCTGGAGGTGGCTTCACTTGCGAAGATCATTAAAAGTATCGATTTTGTTTCGTCGAGGTAAGTATCTTGCCTAACCTTGAATGGGGGAATTACCCCTTATGCATTGAGTCTTATGTGGAAATTGTGTAATTGAAAACCATGTACGCGAGGTGATGAGTATGTACTTGGTTTAGATGTGCAAATTATATCGGTTGAAATTCGTAGCAACTCTTATGTATTAAATTAGAAAAATTGTTGGAACTTAGTAAATCATTGATTTGTCATGCCTCATTCCTTGTTTGTCGAGTTTGTATTTTACATAACAATTTGGTGTGATTGCCACTTGGATGTTTATGAGAATTTCGTGTGTTTGTTGATTTGACATTTCTTGGAAATAATCACATTATGGATTTTTCATATGCAAATAATTAATTAAATATGTTTAAATTGAGGCATTTATATATTTATCTAAAATTTGGATTAAGGAAGGCGTTGTCCTATGCTGAGTTATTTTCCCATCCTTGTTGTTATTTTTGAGATTTTATATACATTGTGTGAAAACGTGGACTACCTATTGTGAAATTAATTGTCTTTGTTGTACCTTTGGAAAGGTTGTGGCCTACGGGAAATTTGTAAATATGAGTTGATGATGATATGCTGTTGTGATAATATTTTGTATAAATTGTTGTGTGATTTGGGTTTCTGTTATGCGGCGTATAAGCGTAGCATTCCATTATTGACATTATACAGGCATAAGGGTGACATTTCACTGTTGTTATGTGTGTTAGGATATTGTCAGGGCAGAGTGATAAGGAAGGCTATTAAATGGAGCAATAAGGGAGGCTATTATAGGAGCGATAATGGTGACTATAGGAGCGATAAGAGTGGTTATTGATATTGTGAGTGCGGAGGGATAAGGGAGGTTATTATTCGAGTGATAAGGGTGGCTATAGGAGAGATAAGGGTGTCTATTATCAGGGATGATATGTGTCACGACCCAAAGTCCCGCCACAGGTATCGTGATGGAACTTAATCTCTATGACTAGGTAAGCCGATTATAATAACAATTCAAGTAGTTTTGTTTTAAACCAACAACGGAAATAATTATGAAAAACTCCCAAGACTGGTAATACTGAGTCACGAACTCTAACTAAATACATGAAATGATCTCAAGGAATGAATACTCAATACTGTTTGAATAATAATAAACAGTACAATAAAATGGAAAGATTCCAAGGAACTGCGACGACCAAGCAGCTCTACCTCGAATCCTTGCAATCCAACTTTAACTCTGTCCGAGTCCGATAGCTCCAATTCCTGGCTCTGCACAAAAATGTGCAGAAGTGTAGTATGAGTATACCATGGTCGGTACCCAGTAAGTATCAAGACTAACCTCGGTGGAGTATTGACGAGGTACAGTCAAGACACTCACTAGTAAAGTAACCTGTGCAATATAGGAGTATACAATAGTACTAGAAAATAACTAGCAATGATAACAACAAAATCAACTAGTGATATAACAACAAGGCAACAAGAACACCATAATTATTACTCGAACGAATAAGGAACATAAGTACAACCAATTAAACATGTCTTTCAGATATAAATCTTTCACATAATTCTTTCGAATAAATACCTTCCGAATATAATTCTTTGAAATAATATCACAATATTACCGCATGACTTATCTCACCCTTATCTCACCGCATGCGTTTCATCACCCAGACCTTATACCACCGAATACGTATCAATATCACAATATATCACAATTCGCACCTCAAGTGCTCAAATATCACATCATATTATAAATTGTACTGTCACGACCCAAAACTAACCCCTGGCGTGATGGCGCCTATCGTGGAACTAGGAAAGCCGACTCATTTCCAAAACAAACCGATATTTTCATTTTAAAGATAATTTCAAGGTTATTTGACATAAAACCTTCATTAAAAGAGTTCAAATCAAAGAAAACAAAACAGAAGTGCAGAAAAGAAAAGCCCGACATAGGGGTGTCACTAGTCATGAGCATCTGCTACAATCTGTCTAACAATATCAAGGCTAAATCAGCCTGGAAAAATAGCTAAATACAAATAGAGGAAGATAAGAGGGAGAAGAGTAGGGGCTGCGATCGCCAAACAGCTACCTTGCTATCTCCAAGAAAATCTACAACCAGAACACTCAATAACCGCTACCGTATCCAGCTACACCTGAATCTGCACACAAGGTGTAGGGAGNCAACTCAGTAAGTAACAACAATAGATAAAGACTGAGCAGTAGTGACGAGCAATAAAGCATATAACGTTCATATCAGGAAATCTCAGTAAAATGCCACATGCTTTTAAAAATCAGGATTTGAATCAAATTATCTAGTTTAAACCCAATTCCAGTAAAAATCATTTAAAGACCTTTTTTTCCAACAGTGTTTCAAACAAAGGCTCAATGCAAAGGTGAGAAAAAAATGATGAAATCATAAACAGCCCCTCGGGCAAAACATCACTCATATAC
>AWOL01S0027610.1:0-12274 GCA_000715115.1 Nicotiana otophora | reverse complement strand
AAGAATGGATGATTAGCATGCTAGGTATTCTCCTTCTCTCTCTAAAATACTCTCACTTCTCTCTAAAAATCAAATTTTTACCTTGCAAAATGACCCTTAAGGCCTTATATCTAAATTGGGTCGGATAAGAAAATTTCCAAAAATGACCCCCGAAATCAATTTTGTGGTGCAATTATGTGGTAGCAGAATCAGTATGTGGCCAGCAGAATGGACATTAAATAGCATGTCAATTCCGCGATGCAATTCTGCGATAGAAGAATCAATATATGGCCAGCGGAATGGGCACAAAATGATTTTGAAATTCTGGGTTGCCCCTGGTCCATTTTGCGATGACATTTTGAGATAGCATAATCATTCTGCAGCCATTATGCGATAGCAGAATCATTATATGGCCAGTAGAATGGCCACAAAATTATTCGAAAGTTTGCCAACTTTCGGCTTCACTTCGCGACAGATATGCGGTCTGCGAAGTGATTTTGCGGTCGCACAATGGACCGAGAAACGCCATTTTATGCAACAATTTACCTCTAACTCCCCAATGCATTGTACAACCCAAATATTTCGCACCGTGACTTCTTTTCAACAACTTTCAAAAAAGTTAGCCTACCTCGGCACCACGAAACCCCGGGTTATAGGTAATATTTTACGGGGCCATACAAGTAGTGACGAGGTAAGTCAGGACACTTTAATATAAAGCTAACTACGGAAATAGAGGTACCGTATAACAATATGATGTAAACATGTGATAAAGCTGTAAAATAATCATTATAGAAATAGAAATAAGGGTGAAGCAATGTAAGGAAAACAAATGATGGTCTAAATAATGAAGCCATTTCAACATGAAATTTCCAACAAGAATCACCCCGAGGTACGACACCTCAAAATCACAAATCACAAGACATAAATCATAAATCTTCGTTATATCGCTGCGTGAGTCTTACCTTGGATTTTTTAAAACGTTATTCCCGAAATAGCTTCACGTGCTTTAGGCCCCTTATCTCGCCGTGTGGCTTCAAGTAATCTCCCTTACTAGCAACATACATATCAATCCCACCTTATCTCGCTGCATGCGCATAAATATCACCACACTTACACTGACGCATGCCGCATTACATCACAACACAATAATCAACTCGCACCACACTTTCCCATCTACCACAACATTGCCAAAACAACAATACCAATAACACAACCAACATGGCCAATGGCTCAACAACAGTGTATACAAGAGTCTCGACAACAACCTAATGAAACGAAAGAATAAACTCATCCAAGAAAGATGTTCCATGTAATACTAACTCCTAATTAAATGCAAAAAAGGGTGAACTCAATAATGGAAGATATAGCATGTACTAACCAATTCAATAAAATGAAAGCAAGGATAAAGTAACCAATGAAGGATATAACATGTGATAACAACATCAAATAAATGCAAATATGAACAAGCTAAGATTCTAAAACCGGTCAATGTCAACATATAAGTCCGTGTACACACATTTTCACTCATGTACACATTTTCACGTAAATCAAACAGTGCAATGTAACCCAAACCCTATGGGGTAGTTCCTCCACTCAAAGTTAGGCAAGATACTTATCTTAACTAGGCCAAATCATCACTCAAAGATGGCCTTTCCTTTTGAATTCACCTCCATACGACTCTAATCTAACCCAACACAACCTAATAATATCAAACAATACAAGAGAAACCAATTCCGATAAATAATCTCATGATCTTTACACAATTTTCCAAAAGTCAACAAAAGTAAACCCCAGGCACAACCAGTCATGTCACGACCCGAATTTCCCTTTGTAGGATGTCATGATGGCTCCTAGTTACTAAGACTAGGTAAGACTAACATACATGAAATATTAACTGAGAATTTGTAAAGAACCTTTAAATAACACAACCATTATCATATCAAGAAACTCCGTAACTCAACAGAAATACAACTTTCCAAAATCTGACAAATACAAGTCACAACATCCCTATACATCAGTGTCTATAAAAGGATATGAAAAGCAAATAGACTAGATATAAGGTGCCTCCGAGGCCTACGGATGCCGGCATGTATACCTTGATGTCTCCGAACTGGGCTCGTCTCACGGGTGCTTGGACTGCTAGTAAGAATTTGGATCTGCACAAAATGATGTGCAAAAGCATATCACGAGTACACCACAACGGTGCCCAGTTAGTGCCAAGCCCAACCTCGGTAGAGAAGTGACGAGGTCAGGTCAAGGCCCTACTAGGATAAATAAGAAGCTGGATAAGTATATAACAGTGAAATAATGATAGCAATAGAAATGAGACACTAAAGAAATACACAAAGATTAGCTATACTGAACTAAGGCAAATAATGCATCATGGAAGGAAAACAAGTAACTCTATGACACGGAGAAATGCAACATAACACAAGTGAAGTAAAAGAAAAGTATTAACAAGAATCACTACTGAGGTACCGCCTCGTAGTCTCAAATCACAAAATATTTCACAATCTTTACTTATATCACTGCGGATCCTTGCATTTAGTTATGAAAATCATTTTTCCAAAAATAGCATCTCGTGTTTTAGCCCACCTTATCTTACCGCGTAAATTCAAGTAGTTCCCATACTAGCAACATGCGTATCAAGCCCACCTTATCTTACCGCATACGTTTCAACCCCAAAAATAACAACTTCAAGTAAAGAACTCAACGGTTAAATCATGAATAAGGAATAAAGGAAACATTACTTCAACTGAACATGTAAAGGCAATTAACAAGTAACGGATACGAAAAGTAGGGCATGTGAAGATAGGCTAATGATGATTATGATTATAACATGTTAGGGTAACTCAATTAAGGCATGAAAGGAATCTACATAGCTAAATCCGGTAAATTTCCATATTTAGTCTGTGTACACACTCGTCACCTTGCGTACACTGCTTTCACATATCACACTTAACGCAAGCCAACACCAACCCTAAGGGGTAATTCCCCCTCACAAAGTTAAGCAAGACACTTACCTCAAAACACATTAACTCAATCCACTAGTAAGCCTTTCCCTCGATTACCCAACTGCATACGACTCGAATCTAACAAAAACAACTTCATACCATAAGTACGAACTATAGGAAACTATTTCGAACAATAAAGTTATGATCTTTACAAAGAAACAAAAAGTCAACCTGGGCACGCGACTTGGAAACTGACAAAAATTCCTAAATCCGAACACCCATTCTATAACGAGTCCAACCATACAAGAATTACGCAAATCGCATTTTATTAATGATAAAAATAACAATTAAATGAATAATGAAATCAAGCCATTAATTATCACAATTTGACCAAAAATTTCCAACTCAAATCACCAATTAAATGATAAAAATAACAACGGATACGTGTAATATAACAAATATCGAATTAGAATCTCTTACATGATAAATTTCTTGAAAATCTCTCAAAGGTTCGCCACAAACAGAGATCTCTCGGTCCAAAAATGAATAATGAAATCAAGCCCTCGAACATAGCCCTTTTTTGCCCAACGATGTTGCTTTTGCGGGCAAGGGGTCGCATCTGTGATGTCGCACGTACGGAAAATCCATCGCAGGTGCGGTTCCAACTAATGCACTGAAGGATCGCACCTACGTAGCCATAAGTGTTTCTGCGCAAGCGTTTCTTCACAATCCCATATGCGCAGGGTCCTCCGCTTCTGCGACCCCAGGCTGGCTAGCCCATTCGACTTCTGCGATGCATTCCCCGCATCAGCGAGTCTACTTCTGTAGACAAATGACCACACCTGCATTCCCAGCTGGTCAAGGCCAACTTCACTTCTGCGGCTCGAAGGATGCTTCTGCGGTGCCTCACCTGCGGCCCGAAATGCGCATGTGTGATCGCACCAGAGATTCAACAACGCCTAAAGTTTAAATTTGTTCCTGATTCCATCTGAATCACAACCCAATTCAAGCCAATTGAAACCATGAACTTCCGAATTCCAAAGTTAATGTCGATTCATACCAAAACAACTCCGATTGACTTCAAATTTTGCACAAAAGTCATAAGCTAAGTCCCGGTTCCTTCAGGTGCAGAAGCCGCAAATGCAACCTTGGATTCGCATTTGCGAACCCTCATAATTATGAAACAGGGATCGAAAAAGCAAACCCTCACAACCCATTCAGATGTCGCAATTGCGACTAAGGCTTCACTATTGCGATGGTAGCCTACTTCGTAAAAGCGACACAATGGTCGCAAATACGACCAAACCCAACTCTATATGGTCTTTGCAAAGGCGATAATTACATCGCATCTACGACATCTTGACCTCCCTTGCCCTATTCACAATTGCGACAACTGTAGCACCAACAACCTGTAACCAGCTCAACCCAATCTAAAACACTTTTGAAACTCACCTGAGCCCTCAGGGCCATACAAAAATTATTCATACAAGTCTAAAAACATCGTACAAACTCGCTCGCACCATCAAATCACCGAAATAAAATCTAGAATCACGAATCGGACATCAAAATGGATGAAATTTTACCATGAACTCAAGAATCACTAGAATCACTACCAATTCCGATTCCTATCAAACCAACTCGAATGACACCAAATTTTACAGACAAGTTCCAAATGATAATATGAACGTATTCCAAGTCCCAAAACCAAAATCTGAACCCGATTGGTATAAAGTCAACCTACAATTTCGGTATAAAGTCAACCTAGGCTAGGAACCTCCGAATTTAATTTCGGGCACACGTCTAATTCCAAAATAAATATACGAACCTATTGGAACCATCCAAACACCGCTCCAGGTTCGTTTTCACAAAAGTCAAATCTCGATCAATTTCTAACTTAAAATTCTAGACTAAGAACCAAAAGGGCCAAATCAACCAAAACCTTCCCGAAGTGAAACCAACAATCCCGGGAAGTCATAAATCCACAAATACACATGTGTGAAATATAAAAAGGGGAAACATGGCTCAAATAGACAAAACGGTCATTCAGGTCATTACAGCTTCAACATTGGCTTGCCCAACGGCAATGTTGGGCGCCCTCACGGTCCAAAGTGAGATTTGGGTCATGACAATAATTGTATGTTATTAAGTGGGGCATTTTATCTAGCAACCTGGAGTGTGCTAAGAGTGTGTGTACTTGATGATATCTCTGTCAAATTATTACTTGACATGTATATTTGACATATAGGCATAGAGAAGCATTTTCCTCATGCTAGACTACAAAAGGACATTTGATGACTTAGAATGTATATTGAAATTTAGTCATAGAGATGAATTTGCCTCATGCTAACTTGTAAATGAAAAGGCATATTTGTAGTTGAAAGTGTGGAAAATCACAGTTCTTGATAAACTCATATTTTTGTGATTTCGTGAAAGATTTAGACTTTAGCTGTTATACCTGTAAAGCGTGTCTATGTTTCCCGTATTTGTGATCGAGTTGAATACAAAGCCGTTTGAGTTATTTACTGTTAATGCCATTATCACATCCTTCATTGTTGCACCCTATTTTGCACGAGTCAAAATAAGATTCAACTTGTGGTTTCCCTGTTGATGATACAAGAGAGTCGCCACCAATTTCAAGGCATACTAGGGTACCTATATAATTACTAAGGTCATTTCTTTATTAGTCTGCTAACCAGCGAGACTTTGGGTAAGAGTTATTGTTCTTCTAAGGGGAAGGTATTAGGCACCCCTTAACATCTACCTGAAGTAGCTCCATAGGACTTAGACTAGATTTAAAGGATTAGTTGTCTATATTCTGCTTAACTAGTGTTTGGGGTGTATGACATACTGTATATATCTAATTTAGAACTTACTATTAGAAAAGAGTATGTGTAGTGTTTAAAGGATATAAGGTTATAAAAGTCTTGAAGATAATATTTGTATGTATATATGATTGAAAGAGTTTTGGGGTATTGTACAAAATGTTTATGTTTATAAACATGTGAGGTGGGGGCTAAGTTATGAACAACGATTTTTATTTAAAGACTGAGGCCATTTATGGAACTCTAATAAGTGTATTGTAAAAATGGGTCTAAAATATACCTTTGGTTTTCATATTTCATTTTTACTTTGAAAAAATTGTTGTGAAGCCTTTTAAAACTAGGTAGCGGCACTTGTATAGGAATACTCGATTTAGAAGGCCAATTTCGGGTTCCATTTATGCTTTTTGAAAGAGAAGACTATCCCTTGCAAAAGCAGTTTTTGATTCCAAAAGACTTCGTAAAAGTTGTAAGTAGAGACTAATATTATAAACAACATATGATTAAAGAATTAGGATTATCTACTACTAGGTCTAATGTTTCTTTTAATCCTATGTTTTTTAGGCTTGTCTAGATTATCTACATAATTCAAAATATAGAGTACAATATTCAATCAAATATGGTAAGTGCTATATACAGGAGTAAAACAATAATGAACGTAAATAAAGCAGTATAGAGGAAGTAGTGACTTTGGTTTGGGCCTGAAGAGAGGTAGGCGCAGCAAATAGTAGAAGCGGACATCAGCAAACTTCAGACTTCCAAATGCACATGTACAGGACTTGGGCCTGAGTTCTTTGAGAAATCGGCAGGCACAATGGTAATACATGTTCAAAATGAAAGAAACAAGGTCATTAGATATGCTACTCTATGCGTAGAATCATACTTGAAATAAACTAGTAAAGGCCAACGGATTATAACAAACAATAGGAATAATCAAGAATATGAAAATCATACCAATGCGGGGTCACATATGGCAAAGTGATTCATATTGAAAAACTTTTGTTGTAATTAAAAACTAAACCTAAAGGGAGTAATGATTGTCAATAGGTTAGAGGCTAAGGGTAGAATTCCATTCAAGGCCAAAGCACTCTTTGGATCCCGGACACTTCAAAGCTCCCAAGGATCTAAGGGCCCAGGGAAGTGCTTCTGTCAGGGAGAGTAACACAACCAGGAACTAAACTCTACTCATAAATACCCCTAACCACTCACACTCATTCTTCCCTACAGGTCTAAGTTCTAATGGCAGACATTCAATGCAAACCCCAACATCACAGTGATACCATACCACAAAACTGTATATAATTTCCCATGATAATTAATGCAGAATACCATAGGACTACAAGACAGCCTATTCACATTGTTGTAACCACATTTCAAAAGCTAAGTATATGATTCAGTATGAATGACATGACATGTTAGGTATGATCAAAAGAAATGATCTTCAAGTATACATAGAGATAGCAACATCATAAGATTTCTGTTAGAGAACCAAACACCCGAGATCACATGTTTTAGGAGTAAAGTAAATGCATTTTGTAAATTCCATGCCCACAGATACACTTCTGCATAACAACTTTTAGTTAGATTAATCAAATATTGGTTTTAACTAAGTCTGGTCTTCTAGCACACACACAAGTTAACAGTTTCAGTGGGAACTCCTAAACAATGTTAATATTGATATAAGTTAGCAGCTTTATTTGAATTTCTTAGTGTCACGACCCAAATCCTAACATGTCGCGATGGTGCCTAACGTGGTAATCGGTAAGCCGACATTTCACAATATTCCAACACTTTTAACAGAAAATGAGTTTTACCAGTTTTAAATAATGANATACACTTCTCCATAACAACTTTAAGTTAGATTAATCAAATATTGGTTTTAACTAAGTCTGGTCTTCTAGCACACACACAAGTTAACAGTTTCAGTGGGAACTCCTAAACAATGTTAATATTGATATAAGTTAGCAGCTTTATTTGAATTTCTTAGTGTCACGACCCAAATCCTAACATGTCGCGATGGTGCCTAACGTGGTAATCGGTAAGCCGACATTTCACAATATTCCAACACTTTTAACAGAAAATGAGTTTTACCAGTTTTAAATAATGAAAAGTTCTCATAAATGGGATAGAAAACCCAAAACATAACGCGAAAACTCCCAACATCGGGGTGCCACAGAGTTCAGGAGCCTCTAAATATCACAAGTCTGGAAAGAATACTGTTTATGATAGTCCAAAACTAAATACAATAAACGGAAAGATAGGGAAGGAGAAACAAGGTCTGTGAACACCAGGAAGCTAACTTGAAATCTCCAAAGGATCAACTGAGCAGAGAATAAACACCCACCATGTTCATAAACACCTCGATCTTCACACGAAGTGCAGTGTGTAGCGTGAGTACAACCAACTTAGTAAGTAACAAGACTAAATAAATAACTTAAAGTAGTGACAAGCTTCATAGTTATAGTTCAATTGCAGAAATCTTAATATAAGTAGGTAGGCATGCTTTTAAGTCCGACAACAACAACAACAACAACAACAACAACCCAGTATAATCCCACTAGTGGGGTCTGGGGAGGGTAGTGTGTACGCAGACCTTACCCCTACCCTGGGGTAGAGAGGCTGTTTCCAAATGACCCTCGGCATCCTTCCCTCCAAGAACTCCCCACCTTGCTCTTGGGGTGACTCGAACTCACAACCTCTTGGTTGGAAGTGGAGGGTGCTTACCATCAGAGCAATCCACCTTGTCTAAATCCGACAATTTTAGTCAAATAAGTTAATTGATGTGAAATTCAAGTGAAACAAGATGTAATACCTCTCAAAAAATTCAAGATAGTGATATATGGCAGCTAAGTGCAACAATAATGAAATCAAATGCACCCTCTCAGAGCAACAGTTACTTTGCACTCGATACTTGGCACTCGGCCCTCGCACTCAGTAGGTACTTGCACTCACTAGGTGTGTGTACAGACTCTAGAGGGGCTCCTTCAGCACAAGTGCTATAATCTGCACGGACAACTCACTTGTTGCACGAAAAACTCACGTGCTATAGTATCAATATCGGGATCTGCATGGGCAACTCACGTACTACACTGACAACTCACGTGCTATAGTATCAATATTTTTACAATCAGGCCCTTTGCCTCACTCATTCATCAATCTGTTTAGTTTATCGACTCACAACACTTATGCTGAGCAACCCAAATCGATGATATGAGATGTGACAATATACTATTACAGAGACTGAGATATAATATGTAATAATGAATGTGACTGAGTACATGACTACGATTAAGCAAATAATGCAACAACAAATAACGACCACAGTGGGTCCCAATAATACTAGTATATAGCCTAATCATAATTTCTAGCATTAATTACAGCTCGGGTGCTATAACACATAGAGTACAATAGAAATGTTCAGATAATATAGCTACGCAATTCCATGAAATTGACTAAATAATAATTACACGGTGCACGCCCACACGCCCGTCACCTAGCATGTGCGTCACCTTAAAAACAACCACAACACATAATACGGGGTTTCATACCCTTAGAACTAGATTTAGAACTATTACTTATCTTGAGTCGAGAACATGTTTTCTCCACCGCACCTTTGCCTCACGAAATGGCCTCTGAACGCCTCGAATCTAGCCATAAAATATTCGATACTATTAACACGAGCTAAAGGAATCAATTCCATGAGAAAATACTAAGCTTTAAATCAAAAGTGAAAAAGCCAAGTCAAAAGTCGGCCCCTGGGCCCACATCATGGAACCGGATGAATGTCACAAAATCCAAACTCTCATTCAACCACGAGTTCACCCATACCAAAATCGTGATCAAAACCTCAAAATCTAGCCTACAAACTTTTCTTCATTTTCTCCAGTTTTTCACCCCAAATCATAAATTTAATGAAAAAATCAAAGACATAATCACAGAAATTAACCAAAACTAGGCAGGAATGACTTACCCCAAACACCCACATGAAAATCTCTTCAAAATGCGCCTTCCAACGAGCTCCCAAATCAATTTTTGTGTTATGAACTCAAACCCTCCTTTTTGAAACTTATAAATCTGCCCAGTTAAGACTTCATCGTGAACGCGACCTTCACCTCGCGTTCGCATAGCACAATTAAGTCTACTGCCCTAAACCTTCTACGCGAAGGGGTTCAACCACACGCGAACGCGTTGCTTCGCTGACCCCATACTTGGCCAACGCGACCTTCCTTCCGCGAATGTATAGACCAAATGCATGGGGTCCCAGTTGCCTCCTCTCCTTTTCGCGAATGCGTCACCCTTCTCGCGTTCCCGACGCACCCACTACCCAAACCTTCGTGAATGTGTCACCTTTTGCGAACGCAGAACTCCCCTTGCAAATGCAAAGAAGGCAACCAGAACTGGACACCAACAAATTCTTCAGCAGTTTCCCAAGACCAAAATCGATCTGTTAACCATCCGACACTCAGCCGAGGCCCTCGGGACCTCAACTAAACATACCATCAAGTCCCAAATCATCACACGAAGTTATTCGAGCCCTCAAATAACAACAAAATAACATCCAAAAAATCGAATCTCACATAGATTCAAGCCTAATGAACTTTGAACTTCCAATTTCTACAAATGATGTCGAACCCTATCAACTCACGCCTGATTGACCCCAAATTTTGCACAAAAGTCACAAATGACACCACGGACCTACTCCAACTTCCGGAATCAGAATCCGACCCAGATATCAAAAATTCCACTCCCGATCAAACATTTCTAAAAAATCCAATTTTTGCCATTTCAAGCCTTATTCAATTACAGACCTCCAAATCACATTCCAGACATGGTCCTAACTACAAAATCACCCAATGGAGCTAACAGAACTATTAAAACTCCATTCCGAAGTCGTTTACACAAAAGCCTACATCCGGTACACCATTTTAACTGAAGCTTCCAACCTTGAGACTAAGTGTCTCAATTCATTCCAAAATTCCATCGGACCCTAACCGACTACCACAACAAGTCACATAACAGCTATAAATAGCAAAATGAGCAGTAAATGGGGGAACAGACCTACAAATCTAAAAATGACTGATCGGGTCGTTATATCCTCCCCCTCTTAAACAAACGTTCGTCCTCGAACGGGTCTAGAAACGTACCTGGAGCTTCAAATATGTGTGGATATCGTCTCCGCATCTCCCGCTTGGTCTCCCAAGTATCCTCCTTAACTGGCTAACCTCTCCACCACTCCTTCACAGAAGATATGTTCTTTGACCTCAACTTTAGAACCTGTTGATCCAAAATGGCCACCGACTTCACATCGTAAGTCAAATCACTATCCAACAGGACTGTGCTGAAATCCAAACCATAAGACGGATCACAACATACTTCCAGAGCATATAAACATGAAATACTTGATGCATATTTGACAAACTAGGTGGCAACGCAAGCTTGTAAGCCACCTCTTTAATCCTCTGAAGTACCTCAAACGGTCCAATATACGAGTGCTCAACTTGCCCTTCTTTGCAAACCTCATAATACCCTTCGTGGATAAAACCTTGAGCAGAACCTTCTCCCCAACAATGTAAGCAACATCACGGACCTTACTATCGGCATAACACTTTTGTCTAGACTGCGCTGTGGGACGCCGCTATTGAATCAATTTAACTTTGTCCAAAACATCCTGAACAAAGTCAGTACCCAATAGGCAAGTCTCGCCCTTCTCAAACCAACCCACTAGAGATCGACACTGTCTCCAGTAAAAAGCCTCATATGGAGCCATCTAAATGCTTGACTAGTAACTGTTGTTGTAGGCAAACTCTGCGAGCGGCAGAAACTAATCCCAATGAACCCCCGAAATCAATGACACAAGCGCGTAGCATGTCCTCCAATATCTGAATAGTGTGCTCGGATTGTCCATCCGTCCGAGGGTGAAATATTGTACTCAACTCAACCTGGGTGCCCAACGCTCGCTGTACGGCTCTACAATACTAAGATGAAAATTGTGTGCCCCGATCTGATATCATGGACACTAGCACACCGTGAAGGCGAACAATCTCGCGAATGTAAATCTCAGCCAACCGCTCTGAAGAATGAGTAGTCCCAACTGGAATGAAGGGCATAGATTTGGTCAGTCCATCCATAATCACCCAAATAGCATCGAACTTCCTCCAAGTCCGTGGGAGCCCAACTACAGAATCCATGGTGATCCACTCACATTTCCACTCTGGAATCCCTAGCCTCTGAAACAATCCACCCGGTCTATGATGCTCATACTTTACCTGCTGACAGCTAAGGCACCGATCTACAAACCCCACTATATCCTTCTTCATTCTCCTCCACCAATAGTTTTACCTTAAGCCCTGGTACATCTTCGCGACACCCGGATGAATGGAATACCGCGAATTGTGGGCCTCCTCAAGAATCAACTCACGTAGCCCATCTACATTAGGCACACATATCCGAACCTGCATTCTCAACACCCTATCATCGCCAATAGGAACATCTCTGGCATCACCGTGCTGGACCTTGTCCATG
>AWOL01S0027606.1:27189-43115 GCA_000715115.1 Nicotiana otophora | reverse complement strand
ATATACTCATACTATGCTTCTGTATAATTTTTGTGCAGATCCAGGTATGTCTACCCATGCAGGACACTAGAATTGATTTCAGTTGCTGCTTTGGAGACTTCAAGGTATATCTGCTCCACGTCGGCAGGACTCGGAATCACCTTCCTTTACTTTTACTTCTGGTTGTATTTTCATTTAGATAGTGATGTAGTAGACCTTTTAGTTACTCTGTAGAGCATATGACTTAGTTCCACCAGCCTTGGGGAGTTTATTGTTGAGATTCTATTTCTGAAGATTATATCGATTTATCAGACTTGTTTTTAGTATTTTGTTAACTATATCTGTCAAGTTGTTATCAAATGTTAGGCTTACCTAGTCGTAGAGACTAGGTGCCATCACGACATCCTAGGAGGAAAATTGGGATCGTGACATAAAGATGATAAACGCAAACTTTCCTTTACAACTTCATTATAATGCATTTAAAAGTGAAGTTGTAAATGATTCGTGGCTTTGGCACAAAAGATTTTGTCACTTGAATTTTAATGGCTTGAATCTCCTCAAAACAAAGGCATGGTACAAGGTCTTCCCAAAATGCATTGTTTACCCTAAAAATTAAGTAACAATTAAACTTATATTGTGGTTTTAAGGATATGTGATTTAAACCAGCACCAATTGATAAACAACGAATTAAATAGATAAATTGGACAATAAAATAAATCAAACTGGTCTGCAAACAATGCCTCAACCTCGATTTGAGATAGTCTTGAGGTTAGTTAATAAGAACAGTAGAGGATGGAACAAGCAGTGATGAACAGTAAGTAAGACAAAGAAAGCATCGTATATGTATATTCTTCTCAGTGAATCATGATACTAAATGATTGGAACTCCTCTTTATATAGTAGAGGAAACCTTATTATGGTATGTCTCTAATTACAGAAGGAAATCGTATAAACAGCTAGTTAATCACTTCTGATTTGGTCCGTTCCGAGATTCATGCCATGATCCTTGACCAATCACGGATATCCATCCCGAGACTCACACCGTGATCTTCGACCTGTTACTGATATCTTGCCATTCCGTTATTATGCTCCCCTCAAAGTCGGTCATACTTGATCTCGATTGTTGCTGGCTTCGGTCTCAACGTACACTTCGATCTCTAGGCTTGATGTCTCATCTTTGATCTCGGGTCTGATTTATTACGAGGCTATCCCCGATGCAACTCCCTTGTCTCGATCAAACAGCAAAATTGGGTAGGCCCGATTTTGACCGTATATAGATAGTCTCCTCATTTCTTGGAGTGTAACGAGAAAAAACGAACTGAGCCTTCGATTTAGTACCTCGATCAATTATGACGCCAACATTGTGATGTAAGCGATAGAAGCGATTGAAGCGTTGCGTCTGCACAGTTCCCAAGGTCATTAATTAACGCCAGTTGATGGTCGGCCACCAGTGCTTTCAAACTGTCAAAGTGGCTATTATAAATAGACCACCTTTATAATCTTTTCAAACTTTACTTTCAAACTTCTTCTAATCTTCAAAAGTTGTTTTGTTCTCTTCAAGTCCATCAACTTTGTCGGTTTCCGTTTGCCAATCTCTTATTAAAACGCAAATTCCGCCTTTTCCTTTCTTAAACCTCATATAGCAATGGCAAAAACATCAAATACTGTTCCTCAAGAAGAAAAGGCCTTCTCATCGCGGTCGGCCGGTGATAAAACATCGGTGGAGCCACGTATCGAAGAGTGGATCCCCGGGCCATGTGAACTTACTTCCGACTTTAAAGTGGAAAAACCCTCTTTGGTTCCTGGACGATGCGAGCCCATGTCTAGATACATCTGTTCGATATCCGAATGCGATCTCGAGCAGGTGATAAAGGACTGCCACTGGGAGAATAAAGTGGTGGTGATTCCTACCCCCAAAGAGGATATCACCACTCATGTGAAAGGGTTCTTAAATGTGTATACTTACCCTTTCACACTGGGTTCCATCGATCCCGTCATATTCGACTTCTGCTGCCAATACCGGGTAACCCTAGGCCAGATCTACCCCTCTTTTTGGCGTATTGTCAATTCCCGAAGAATGGAACATGAAGCGTAAGTAGAACTTCACTGATAACGTTTGATTACTTGTTATGTTTCCTTTACCTCTTCTCATCTATATTCTTCTTTATGGTGCAGCTTCCCCCTGGTTTCCTGGTGCAGTCCCGGACCTTGCAAGTTGGGTTTGACAACTGGTTTCAACCTCTTCGTATACTGAGCGCTCGTGGCGTGATTTGGCCAAGCGTTGATGGGAGGCCAAAAATCATGGTTAGTTCCCTTGTCTGTGTTTGGTGTTTTCCTGTGAAATACTTTCTTTTAACTTGATTTCTTCTCATACAGGTCTTGGAGATAATGTCGTTATGAGGCCGCCTCCCCTTGGGGAAGAGGAGGTCCCGAAGCCGACTAAAGATAATAAAAGGAGAAGGGCCTCGCCACTAGATACCCCAAGGCCCAAGAAAAGCAGGGCTCAAAAGTTGAGACTGATCTCGCCGTTTTGCCTGCCGATGTAGTCCAAACGCTACGAGATGATGACGAGGAGGGAGAAGATATCGACCGCCTGCTGGTGGATCGGAAGAGGGAAAGCATCGAAGCTTCGAATGCTGCTGAGCCGGTGACGGTCGAGGGGGTTCAGCCGTAGACCGAGGTGATCTCGAGGGAAGGTCTGAGCAGAGAGTCCCCGAATCATCGGGTGTTGATGATGCATCATGCCATGATGAGCAACCGGCGGGTGTGCCCGAAGGGTCTAGTTCTGAGGCCCTTCAAAGAGAAGAGAATGACCCAAGTGACTCGCTCGGGGCAATTAATATTGATGATTTGCCGCCCGGCCCCACATTTCCTGAGGGGCAGTTTCAGGATGCCTAGTCCATGGGGACCCCCGATATGGGGATGGACCCCGAAGGGGATGATATATTTCGTGGTTGCTTCGCGGGGGTCGATGATGTTTCCGACCTTGACGCATCACTCATTTTTTATGAGGTTCAACGGCTTCTGAACCAAGTGAGTTTTTCGCCCATACTACCATGCTTGCGTTTGTTCTTATTTCTCTAAGTCTAATTTACTTTATTTATATATAGGCTACAGCTCTCCATTGAGAAGTGTCTTCCAAGTACCGAGCTGAGGTGGCCCGATGTGAGGCTGATCTCAAAAAGCTTACGGAGGAGAAAAATGCCCTTAAACTCCTCTATGTGCAAAAAGAAGAGGAGATCATGAGCATTCGAGCCGAGCTGACAATAACTCATCGAGATGAGACCGAGCTCATTAAACGGGTAATGTAAATTTTTGGGAGCTTGTTATGTATTAATTTGATATTGGCAACTAGCACTTTGATTCTGCAGGTTCAGCAGAAGACCAAATTAGTTGAGCAGCTTTGTTAGGAGGCCAAGATGAAGAAAGCAGAGACTTTGGGGTGGAAGCAGAACATAGACCGTCTCACCTCGGAGAAAGAAACGGTTGCGCCCAACTATCTTGGGTTGAGCGTCAACTCTAAAGTGTGAAGGAGGAGAACTTGGCCCGAGCCCAGAAGGTTGACGAGATCGAGACTCGGTTGGCCGCTGAGCTTGCAAGGGCCACATCCAAGGCAGAGGCGCTCGTGGCCTCCTACCGAGCTGACGCCGAAGCCGCTAACACTCGGGCAAAGGAAATTTCTAATGTTGCTGAGGTTAGATTGTCCCGTGTTGCCGAGCATGCTAGGCGCCAGTCTCGAAGAGAGACTCTTGAGGAGGTACATGCTGTGGCTTCGACCTCACGACTGATATCGAGAATGCGAAGGTTTTGGAGGATGAGGCCGGGTCTTTGCTTTCCGATGAAGAAGACTCTGTGAGTGGATCCGAGAGCGGAGATAAAGATGAAGCTCCCGAAGATGCGGCTCCCGAGGTGGACTAGGCTTTTGTTTTTTGTGTAAGACCTTGAGTGGTCTTTGTAAATACTTTGCATATATGAAAGATTTCTTTTCTTTCCATTATGTTGTTGATATCTGATTAATGATAAATTTTGTTTTGCTTTTGCCTTGTGAAAACTTTGTTGCAATCGGGCTACTCTAGCCTCTATAATTGAGTGAGAAATAGCTCGAACTCATAGTAGAACAAACCCTTAGGTTTTTTAGTTAAGCGAGGGCGAGTCCCTGAGCTTAACAATATGTTCGGGATTTTGATTTCGGATTGCTTGATCAAAGCCATAAATGTACTATTTTTATAGCCGAGTTCGAGTAAGTTTCGAACTCACAGTAATAGACGACCCCTTAAGGTTTTATATCAAATAATGATGAATCCTCGAGCTATATTTTATTTGAGCTCGGAATAGTGGAACCCTTAGGTCCGAATTGAGTGAGAACAAAATCTCGAACTCTAAGTGTATTGGCCCTTAGGCTCTTTAGATTGGGCCGATATGGCCTCTAAAAGATGACTATTTTTTCCTTTTTCAGTTTAGAAGACTTAGTAAAACAATTTCTTTATGCCTTAACACATATTCTTTACCCATTGGGTTTTTTTAGGGTTCTATGTCGATTGAAACCCCTTTTCTTCTTGTGTCTTAGCACGTTTGTGTTAAGATAATTTGATACTTCTTAAGGTTTTTCGAGGGCTGATTTTATCGAAGCCCTTTTGATTACATGCCGAGGGTAGCCTTTTTTAAACGGTGTTTCAAAGAATTCGAAGGCTTATTTTTATTGCAGAATTCGGACGTCTCCGAGCCGCCTTAATTTGGTTGTAGCCTTTGGGTATGCCTCTTGTGCTTATTTCCCAATAATACTTCGAACTTGTTCGAAGTGTTAGTCCCCGAGAGTGATGCCCTTGGCCTATAGATCGAGAGGTGCCTCTTTGAGGTCTTATAAATTTGAGTTTAGATTACTCGAATATGTCGATCGTCAACAGCAGTCCCCGCGTGTACGGGGTATATTTGCACTTGGCCTTTGAGCCGTTTCTCACAAAATCATAAGTATGGAGCTTGTATAGTAGAAAATTTTCTTTGAGACACAAGATGTTTGATATAGAAAGAATGCTTCTTTGTATAATTTCTACATGCGTACATGTTTTTCTAACTGAGTTCGACTAATCTATACGGACACGGTTCATTCGACCATTTGGCCCATTATAAAATTTCTCTATCGAGACCCTTTGACACGAAGTATTTTCCTCGAAAATGTAACATCCGAGGGTGATGCCCCCTAGTATTCGAGGTTGATTGTAAAGAAACCTTAGATACTATTGAATCGTCCTCAGGTAGCACATAATTGTTTCCTCGTTAAAAACCTCGCCGGAAAAACTCACTTGGGATAAAAACCGATCAAAGGGAAAAAGAGTGCAACGCGTGCTTTAAAACCTTAGGTCTCGATATCTTTGATCGATCATCTGTAGTGAGTTAGTGTCGTATATATAAATGAAAAAAGGGAGTAAAGTCATACCTTAGCAATAATAACGTTTGAGAAGCAATATGTTCCAATTATTTGGCAGTTGTTTGTCGTCCATCATGCCGAGCTTATAAGATCCCTTTCCGACGATGTCGAGGACTTGGTAGGGTCCTTCCCAATTTGGGCCGAGCTTCCCTTCATTAGGATCTCGAGTGTTGATGGTGACTTTCCTCAGGACTAAGTCCCCGACTCTGAAGTGGCAAGGGTTGGTTCTCCTATTGTAGTATCTTTCAATTCGTTGCTTTTGTGCAGCCATTCGAATGAGTGCGGCTTCTCGTTTTTCATCCAATAATTTGAGGCTAGTATTCATAACCTCGTGATTTGACTCTTCTATTGTATGTCGAAACCTGGCACTGGATTCCCCGACTTCGACTAGAATCAAGGCTTCGGAGCCATATACTAAGGAGAACGGGGTTGCCCCCGTACTGGATTTTAACATTGTTCGATATGCCCAAAGGACTTCGGGTAGAATTTCTCTCCATTTCCCCTTAGTGTCGTTCAACCTTTTCTTTAGGTTTTGAATAATAGCCTTGTTTGTCGACTCGGCATGTCCGTTCCCACTAGGGTGATATGGCATTGATAATATCCTTTTTATTTTGTGGTTTTCGAGGAATTTCATCACTTTGCTGCCGATAAATTATTTTTCATTGTCACACACTATTTCACCAGGTATCCCAAATCGATATATCATGTGATCCCAAATGAAGTCTATAACCTCTTTCTCTCTCACTTTCTCGAACGCTTGTGCTTCAACCCATTTAGAGAAATAGTCAATCATAAATAAAATGAACTTGGCTTTACCTGGGGCCGATGGTAGAGGGCCGATAATATCCATCCCTCATTTCATGCATGGCCATGGGGATAGGACTAAATGAAGTTGTTCTCCGGGCTGATGGATCATCGGTGCAAACCTTTGACATTTATCACATTTTCGAACAAACTCCTTAGTGTCTTTTTCCATGCTATCCCAGTAGTATCCTGCTCTAATGATTTTGTGAATCAGTGATTCGGTGCCAGAGTGGTTCCCACAAGTGCCTTCATGGACCTCTCGTAGAACATAATCGGTATCTCCTGGTCCTAATCATACTGCCAATGGTCCATCGAATGTCCTTCTGTATATTGTTCCATCTTCAGCCAATGTGAATCGAGCAGCTCTGGTTCGTAGAGCCCTCAACTCTTTAGGGTCCGATGGGAGCATTCCGTTCTTCAAGTATACAATATATTTATTTCTCCAATCCCAGGTTAAGCTTGTAGAGTTTATCTCGGCGTGACCTTTCCCGATCACGGATCTCGAGAGTTGAATGACAGTCCCCGAGCTGATCTCATCTTCCTCGACCGATGAGCCTAAACTTGCAAGTGCATCGGCCTCACTGTTTTGTTCTCGAGGTACATGTTGTAAAGTCCATTCCTTTAAACGGTGCAAGGTTACCTGCAGCTTGCATTCTATCCTTTCGAACTTCGAAGGTTTTGTTTACTTGGTTCACCACCAGTAAAGAGTCACACTTGGCTTCAATGACTTCTGCTCCTAAGCTTTTAGCTAGCTTGAGACCTGCAATCATGGCCTCGTACTCGAACTCTTTGTTATTCAACCTAGAAGTTTTGATAGATTTCCTAATAGTGCTACCCGTGGGTAGCTTCAAAACGATGCCTAGCTTGGACCCCTTCACATTCGAAGCACCGTCTGTGAAAAGGGTCCATACCCCCGATGATGTACCCGATTTTAACAAGAGTTCCTTTTCGACTTCGGGTACGAGGGTTGGCGTGAAATTGACCACGAAGTCCGCTAAAATTTGAGACTTGATGGCCGTCCAGGGTTGATATTCGATATCATACCCACTGAGTTCGACGGCCCATTTGGCCAATTAGCCCAATAGTTCGGGTTTGTGCAAAATATTACGAAGTGGGTAAGTGGTTAATACGCATATTGGGTGACATTGAAAGTATTGTCTTAACTTTCTATAGGTGCTTATCAGTGCAAGTGCCAATTTCTCCAAATGTGGATATCTAGTTTCTGCTTCTCCTAAGGTTAGACTTACATAATAAATGGGAAATTGCGTACCTTGCTCTTCCCGAACTAGGATACAACTTACCGCGATTTCTGATACTGCCAAGTACAAGTAAAGTATTTCATCTACCTTTGGAGTGTGAAGCAGCAGTGGGCTCGATAGGTATCGCTTCAATTCCTCTAATGCTTGTTGGCATTCCGGGGCCCAAGAGAAATCATTCTTCTTTTTGAGCAGACAGAATAATCTGTGGCTGCGATCCGATGACCTCGAAATGAATCGGCCTAAGGCAGCTATCCATCCAGTCAGCCTCTGTATGATTTTTACACTGTCCACGACGGTGATGTCTTCGATGGCCTTAATTTTTTCAAGGTTTATCTCGATCCCCCGATTCGATACCATGAAGCCAAGGAACTTTCCCGAACCGACCCTGAAAGCACATTTCTCGGGGTTGAGCTTCATGTTGTATTTCCTTAAAATCTCGAACGTTTCCTGCAAATGAGCCAAATGGTCCTCTGCGCGCAGGGACTTAACTAGCATGTCATCAATATAAATTTCCATTGATTTACCTATTTGTTCTTTAAATATTTTATTTACTAGGCATTGGTAAGTAGTTCCTGCATTTTTTAGCCCGAAGGGCATTACATTATAACAATAGGTTCCATACTTGGTGATAAATGAAGTCTTTTCTCGGTCCTCCAGGTTCATTTAGATTTGATTGTACCCGGAATAGGCATCGAGAAAAGTAAGGATCTCGTGGTCGGCTGTGGCATCGATCATGCGATCGATGTTAGGTAGTGCAAAAGAATCTTTGGGACACGCCTTGTTTAAATCCTTATAATCTACACACATTCTAAGTTTGTTCCCTTTTTTAGGGACTACAACTACATTGGCTAACCATTCGGGATATTTCACCTCCCGAATGGACCCTATTTTGAGAATTTTAGTAACCTCATCCTTTATGAATGCGTGATTTACCTCGGACGGGGGTCTTCTCTTTTGCTTCACCGGTTTGAACCTAGGTTCTAGGCTTAGCCGATGCGTCGTTATCTCCGGTAGGATCCCTGCCATGTCTAAATGGGACCAAGCAAAACAATCTATGTTATCAATAAGAAATTGAATAAGCTTTTTCCTGAGTGCGGGGGTTAATCTCGTTCCCAGGTATACCTTTCGCTCGGGTAGGTACTCGATCAATATAACTTGTTCCATCTTTTCGACCGTTGATTTGGTGGCATCAGAATCTTTGGGAACAATAAAAGTTCGAGGGGTCAGAAAATCCTCCTCTTCTTCTTCTATCTCCTGCTTACCTGATTTGGTCGAGGATGGTGGATGTGATTGCTATTTGACTTCCTGTTTACTTTTGATGCTCGACCTTTTCGAGGTTGATAGTGTCGATATCGGCGTTGCCTCATTGACTGCAAATATTTCCTTTGCAGCATACTGCTCCCCGTATATTGTTTTTACACCGGCCGACGTCGGGAATTTTATCATTTGGTGGAGAGTCGAAGGGACTGCCCTCATATTATGGATCCAAGGCCTTTCGAGTAGGGCATTGTAGCTCATGTCGCCCTCAATTACATGGAACTTGGTATCTTGAATGGTTCCAGCCACGTTCACTGGTAGAGTAATCTCCCCTTTAGTTGTTTCATTAGCCATATTGAAGCGGTTTAAGACCCGAGTTGCGGGCATGATTTGATTTTTTAGGCCGAGCTGCTCCACGACCCTCGATCGGATGATATTCGTTGAGTTACCTGGATCCACTAAAACACGATTAACTTTAACTTTATTTAATAAGATAGAAATTACTAGAGCGTCGTTGTGGGGCTGAGAAATGCCTTATGCTTCTTCGTCATTGAATGATAAAGTGCCTTCGGGAACATAATCTCGGGTTCTTGTTTCCCTAGTGATTGAGACCTTAGTGCGTTTGAATATGGGTCTCTGTGGAATGTCGACCCCACCGACGATCATATGAATGACATATTGGGGTTCCTCCTGTTCATTTTTCTTATTGGCATCCCTTTCTCTGAAATGATTCTTGGCTCGATCGCTGAGGAACTCTCAAAGGTGGCCCTCATTGAATAGATGGGCTACCTCCCCCCTTAATTGCCTGTAATCCTCGGTTTTGTGACCATGCGTGCCATGATACTTGCACATCAAATTTGGATTTCTTTAGGAAGGATCGGTTTGTATGGGTCTGGGCCACCTAGTATCTTTGATCCTTCTGATTGCCGATACAATACCCGATGCATCGATGCTAAAGTTATATTCCGATAACTGAGGTGCCTCTATGGGATTGGCATACTTGTCAAAACCACTTTTGCTCATAAGTCCACGAGAATTCTGTCCTCGATCACTTCTTCGATCGCTCCGGGCGAAATTATGTCCTGAACCATTATTCCTTCGATCTGCGGTATATGGTTGATATCGATCTCTGTTCGATCTTGGCTCCCTGTCGACGTCCCTCTGGTTTTTCACTGCTGACCTGTTTGGATGTACTGAACTGGAAGGGGCTCCTAATTGGTCGTCCTCGACCCTAATCTTCGATTGATATCGATTGTGCACATCTTCCCAAGTTACAGCTGGATACTCGATCAAATTTTATTTCAACTGACGTGATGTTATCGAACTTGCTCGTCCAACCTTTGGGTGAAAGCTTGAATGTCCCAATCATCTGTGACCGGTGGCAACTCCATGCGTTCCATTTGAAATTGGGATACGAACACCCTCAGCATTTCATATCCCTTTGTCTTACCTTGAAAAGGTCATATTTCCTCGTTGCGGCCTTTATGGCCCCAGCGTGTGCCTTTACGAAAGAATCTGATAACATGGAAAATGAGTCGATGGAATTTGGTGGCAGGTTGTGATACCAAATCATTGCTCCCTTTGAAAGGGTCTCTCCGAATATTTTCAACAGCACAGATTCGATTTCATCATCTTCTAAATTATTACCCTTGATGGCGCATGTATATGAAGTAACATGCTCGTTGGGATCTGTGGTCCCATTATATTTGGGAATGTCTTGCATACGAAACTTCTTAGGAATAGGCTTCGGAGCCGCACTTGGAGGAAACGGTTTGTACAAACTTCTTCGAATTCATCCCTTTCAAGATTGGCGGTGCCCCCGGTATCTGGTCAACTCGAGAGTTGTATGTCTCCATTTTTTAACGTTGGCTTCGATTCTCTTCTCCCCAGATTCAATTATTTTAGTGTGCTCCTCGAGTATTTTCATTACCGTAGGATCAGTCCCCGATTCGTTACCATTCGACCTTTCTGGTACTGGCTCAGTACGGCGAGTAATTTCCGACTTTACCCTATTCAGAGCTCTACGTTGATTTTGTAACTGAGCAATAGCGGCTTGCTATGCCTGAAGCATCTCGAATATCACTTGGAGACTGACTCCTTCGTCTTCTCTGCAATGTGTTCCTTGGTCACTAGATCGGCCTTCTCTGCGTATACTCCCATGGAGACCTGCGCCTAGGTCTGCATTTAGAGCAACGTGCGAACTGACATCGACTGGGTTGGCAACCGGTGCTCCCCCGAAATTAGCTTGTGGCACCTCGACTCCTGGAGCAATCACATTTTTATTTTCACCATGGAATCCGAGGCCATTGTCACCGTGTGTGGATGTGTTTTGTGAGTTTTACATGTTTTAACCTGAAAGCAAAGATACTTGACAAGAACAAGCGTAAAATAGTGCGTTTTACCAAAATCAGTACTGAACAATCACTATTATCCTTAGCCCCACGGTGGGCGCCAAACTGTTTACTCTAAAAATTGAGGATTGTGATTTTAAGGATATGTGATTTAAACCAGCACCAATTGATAAACAACGAATTAAATAGATAAATTGGACAATAAAATAAATCAAATAGGTCTGCAAATAATGCCTCGACCTCGATTCGAGATAGTCTCAAGGTTAGTTAATAAGAACAGCAGAGGATGGAATAAGTAGTGATGAACAGTAAGTAAGACAAAGAAATTAGCGTATATGTATATTCTTCTCAGTGAATCATGGTCCTACAAATGACTGGAACTCCTCTTTATATAGTAGAGGAAACCTAATTATGGTATGTCTCTAATTACAGAAGAAAATCGTATAAACAGCTAGTTAACCGCTTCTGATTTGGTCAGTTTCGAGATTCACACCATGATCCTCGACCAATCACGGATATCCGTCCCGAGATTCACAACGTGATCTTCGACCGGTTACTGATATCTCACCATTCTGTTATTGTGCTCCCCTCAAAGTCAGTCATACTTGATCTCGATTGTTGCTGGCCTCGGTCTCAACGTACACTTCGATCTCTAGGCTTGATGTCTCATCTTCGAGCTCGGGTCAGATTTATTACGAGGCTACCCCCGATGTAACTCCATTGTCTCGATCAAACAGCAAAATCGGGTAGGCCCGATTTTGACCGTATACATACATACTGAGGTGGATCCATGTGAAAGTTGTATTACGGGAAAGCAACATAGAAAATCTTTTCCAAAAGGAAAGTCTTGGAGAGCAAGTTCACTATTGGAACTAATCCATACAGACATCTGCGGGCCAATGAAGACTCCATCTTTGGGAAGCCAAAGGTACTTTATAATTTTTGTTGATGATTTTCAAGAATGACTTGAGTTTATTTCTTGAAAGAAAAATTCAGAAACATTTGCTACTTTCAAAAGCTTTAAAGCTTTTGTTTGAGAAGGAAAAATGTTGCAACATCAAAACCATTCGCAGTGATAGAGGAGGTGAATACTTACGTAGATAATTTGAAGAATATTAGAAAAAATGAAGGCATTGGGAAGCAACTTACAGCAAGGTACACTCTTGAACAAAATGGTGTATCTAAAAGAAAAAACATAACCATTGTTGAAATGGCCAGAACAATAATGAATGAGAAAGGGCAGTACATACAACAGTGTATATCCTCAATAGGTGTCTGACAAAGGCATTAAAGGATAAGATACCAGTTGAAGCTTGGAGTGAAACAAAATATTCTGTAAGTAATTTTAAAATTTTTGGGTGTATTTGTTATGCTCGTATACCTGCTGAAAAAAAAGAACAAAACTTGATGAAAAGAGCCAAAAATGCATATTTCTTGGTTATAGTAATGTGACAAAACTATAAGCTTCTCAATGTGAAAACTAACAAACTAGTTATGAGTAGAGATGTCATTATTTATGAAAAAACTGCATGGAATTGGAAAGACAATAGGTGGAGCATACTTTTATCATTTCTCTGGATGTGCCAAGCCAAGAAGAGGAATAGGAAGATGTCCCTAAAGGAGAGAGAAATCTCATATTCAGAAGATGAAGAATCACCTCCAAGAGGAACAAGAATGTTGAGTGACATCTATCAAAGATGCAATTTTACTTGCATTGAGCCAAAACATTATGAGGAGGCAATAAAACATGATATTTAAAAGAAAGCCATGGAAAAAGAAAACAGGATGATTGAGAAAAATAACACTTGAGAGCTTGTCAATATACCCAAAGAAAGAGAGATTTTAGTCTAAAATGGATTTACAAAATCAAACTCAATCAAAATGCAGATATTCAGAAGCACAAGGCAAGGTTGGTTGCAAGAGGTTTCATGCAAAAGCCAGGTATTGATTTCTATGAGACGTTTTCTCCAGTTGCAAGACTTGAGATAATAAGAACCTTGATTGTTGTTGCTACATAAAAGAAATGGAAGATTTTTCAACTTAATGTTAAGTTGCATTTCTAAATGAAAAACATGAAGAAGAAATTTATGTTGAGCAACCTCAATGGTTTTGTGTTGAAGGGGGAGAAAAAAAAAGGTGCACGGGCTAAAGCAAGCGCCAAGAGCCTGGTACAATGAAATTGACACATATTTCCTGAAAAATAATTTTCAAAGAAGTAAAAGTGAAGCTACCTTGTATGTGAAGCAAGAACATGGCAACATTGTCATTGTTTGCCTTTATGTAGATGAACTGATTTTTATAGGAAATTATGTGAAGATGATGTTGAAATTCAAGAAATATATGATGCAGAACTATGAAATGAGCGATCTTGAATACTGCATATTTCTTGGATATTCAAGTTTCTCAAGTGAAAGAAGGGATTATTATTTTCTCAAAAGAAGTATATTAAAAGTATTCTTCAAAAATTTAAAATGATGGGTTGCAGGTCTGTGGCCACACCATTAGCAGCAAATGAAAAGTTGAGAAAATATGATGGAGCAAAGAAAGCTAGTAGCTCACTTTATAAGAGCTTGATTGGAAGCCTGCTATATCTTACTTCAACAAGACATGACGTTATGTTTGCTGCAAATTTATTGTCCAGATTCATTCAAGAACCAAGCCAAGTACATTTTGGAGCTACAAAGAGAGTTTTACGCTACTTAAAATGAATAATGGATCATGGAATAATGTACAAATTTGATAAGAATTTGGACTTAATTGGTTATTCTTATAGTGACTGGGCTGGAAGTATAGATGACATGAAGAGTACTTCTGGTGATGCTTTTTTATTTGGTTCAAGAATTTGTTCTTCGTTGTTAAAAAAGTAAAATATTAATGCTCAATCTACTGCCGAAGAAGAATACATCTCAGCAGCTAAGGCTACTTCTCAAGCTATTTGGCTTAGGAGAATTCTTGAAAATATTAATGAAAAACAAAAAGGACGGACTGTTTTGTTTTGCGATGACTAATCAACCATTGCCAAGAACCCAGTCAACCATACAAGATCCAAGCATATTTCCATCACGTATCATTTTATCCGACGTTGGTATTATGTTAAAGAGGAGGAAAAGGTCTACCCAAAGAAGACCGAGAATCAGGTGGGGAGCCTTAACTAAGGATAAAGCCCAAGCGTTGGAGGGACAGTTGTCGGTTATGGGAACTTGGAGGAGCAGTGGTGACGCAAGTACTATGTGGTCAGCAACAACAAACTGTATTAGGGAGACTGCGAGAGAGGTGTTAGGGGTCTCGACGGGTGTCTCTAGTGGGCACAGAGGAGACTGGTGGTGGAATGAAGTGGTCCAAGATAAAGTGGAAGCAAAGAAGGCGGCGTACCTGAAGTTAGTGGGGAGCATAGGTGAGGAGGAGAGGCGAGCATGCATGGAGAGGTATAAGGCACCTAGGAAGGAGGCTAAGCTGGCAGTCAGGGAGGCTAAAACTACGGCTTATGATCGTATGTAAGAGGAATTGGGAAAAAAAGGTGGGGAGAAGAAGTTATTTCGGCTGGCCAAGTTGAGAGAGAGGAAGGCTCGGGATTTGGACCAAGTGAGATGCATCAAGGACGAAGATGGTAGAGTACTGATGGAAGATGCCCAGATTAAGAGGAGATGGCAGACTTACTTTTATAAATTTCTGAATGAAGAAGCGGATCGGGATATTATGCTAGGCGAATTGGAGCATTCCGAGAGTCACCGTGACTTTGGGTACTGCAGGCGTATCGACGTTGAGGAGGTCGTGGGAGCTATGCGTAAGATGAGTAGGGACAGAGCGACCGGGCCAGATGAGATTCGGTGGAATTTTGGAAGTGTGTGGGGAGAGTAGGTTTGGAGTAGTTGACTAAGTTGTTTAATGTTATTTTTAAGGCGAAGAGGATGCCGGATGAGTGGAGGTGGAGTACGGTGGTTCCATTGTATAAGAACAAAGGTGATATCCAGAGTTGTAACAATTATAGGGGTATCAAATTACTGAGTCATACCATGAAAGTATGGGAGAGGGTGGTTGAAGCAAGGGTGAGTATGACAGTGTCTGTATCCGACAACCAGTTCGGGTTCATGCCAGGTCGTTCGACTACAGAATTTATACACCTTATTAGAAGGTTGGTGGAACTGTACAGAGAGAGGAAGAAGGATCTGCACATGGTATTTATTAACCTAGAGAAAGCGTATGACAAGGTTCCTAAAGAAGTTCTCTGAAGATGTCTGGAGGTAAAAGGTGTGTCGGTTCCCTACATTATGGTGATTAAGGACATCTATGATGGGGCTAAGACTCGGGTTAGGACAGTAGGAGGCGACTTTGAGCATTTTTCGATTGTAATGGGGTTACACCAAGGTTCTGCGCTCAGTCCGTTCTTATTCGTCCTGGTGATGTACGCGTTAACACACTATATTCAAGGGGATGTGCCATGGTATATGCTATTCGCCGATGACATAGTTCTGATTGATGAGTCGCAAGCCGGTGTTAACGAAAGGCTGGAGGTTTGAAGACAGGATCTTGAGTCTAAGGGTTTCAAGCTGAGCAGGACGAAGACGGAATACCTGGAGTGTAAGTTCAGCATTGAGCCAGGGAAAGTGAGCGTGGATGTGAGGCTTGATTCGCAGGTCATACCGAGTAGAGGTAGCTTCAAGTACCTTGGTTCGGTTATCCAGGGGGGAGGGGAGATAGACGAGGATGTCACCCACCGTATTGGGGTAGGATGGATGAAGTGGAGGTTAGCATCTGGAGTCTTGTGTGACAAGAGAGTGCCACCGATAATCAAAGGTAAGTTTTATAAAGCGGTAGTTAGACCGGCCATGATGTATGGGGTTGAGTGTTGGCC
>AWOL01S0027606.1:0-24729 GCA_000715115.1 Nicotiana otophora | reverse complement strand
AGATGCTCCGGTACGGAGGTGTGAGCAGCTAGTGGTGGAAGGCACGAGAAGAGGTAGAGGGCGGCCTAAGAAGTATTGGGGAGAGGTGATCAGGCAGGATATGGCGAGGCTCCAGATTTCTGAGGACATGACACTTGATAGGAAGATGAGGAGGTCGAGTATTAGGTCTATAGGTTAGGAGATAGTTGAGTCGTGCCTTACTTCGTACTATTGTGGGACTAGCCATGTAGGGTTTTTGTCTAAGATAGCTAGTGGCAATATTGTGTCTTACTATTTTGCTTTTCAGTGCAAGTCCTATTTACTAGCTATCGCTTTTTCTTTGCATCTTTCTTCTAGATTTCATGGTATTCTTATTTTTCTTATGATTGTTGTGGTGATACTAATATTGTCTCCCTTTGCTTTGCATCTTTTTTCTGGATTTCATGGTGTTTTTATTTTTCCTATGATTGCTATTGTGATACTAATATTATCTCCTTTTTGTCCTTTTGTCTTTTTATTTTTGTTTTAGCCGAGGATCTTTCGAAAACAGTCTCTCTACTCCTTCGGGGTAGGGGTAAGGTCTGCGTACACACTACCCTCCCCAGACCGTATTAATGAGATTTTACTGGGTTGTTATTGTTGTTATATCATTTTATCCAAGAGGCACAAGAGAATGGTGAAATGCAATTGCATTATTGCAAGACGGAAGAACAACTTGCAGACATCTTCACCAAAGTACTTCCTAAAGACAAGCTTTGCTACCTTCGAGTCAAACAAATGTATTAAAGGGGAGTGTTAGAATTAATGAATTCATGGATATTATCCTTGACTTTTGTGTTATCTAGGAGTCTTTTATAATTTCAAGAGTATTGAGTTTTTCAATATTATCTCTTAATTCTTCAAGAAGTCTTTATAGGAACTAGACTCTTGAATAGTATTTTGAGTAGTATAATTAGAGATGTATTTGATGGTTGTAACTTGTAATCATCAAGTGTCCTTAAGTAGCCTAATACAACTTGAGCATTCTATAAGAAAAATATACTCTTCCTAATTTTTCCTACAAGCTTCTACGTATTTCCAGCAAAATGAGGAGATGGGTCTTGCGTCTCTATTATGTAAACTCAAATCTAAGTACTCTTAGGGCACGCGTTGTTTATGGCATTATGAGTTTGCTTCATTGCTCACTGTATCACTTTGTATATGCCCATATCTTTACACTATTAGAATACACATATCAGTTGAGTTATTCCTCTATCTACCTTAAGTCAATACATTGTCAAAAGTTCCTTTTCCCTTAAGTCAATACATTGTCATAGCTTTTGAAATAAGTGATAGTGTTGAGTTATTCCTCTATCTCCCTTTTCAAAACCTCGTTCCTAACATATGTGTATACGGTCGAAATAAATTTTGGCCTACACACGACCGATCGAGCTCGAACAATGATCGATCGAACTGAGACTCCGAAGATGGAACAAACAAGCCTCGAACCCGAGGGGCCGATCCATGTCGAGTTCGACATCGTTATCGAGCTCGAATCCAAATTGAACTATGATGCAGAGTAAAGCTATCATGCTTATGATCCAGAGACCAACCAACATTGACCCCGAATCAATTCGAGAGCTCGAGTCAAAATTGAGCTCGAGCCAAGATCGAGAGCTCGAGTCAGAATCAAGCTCAAACCAAGATCGAGGGCTCGAGGCAAGATCGAACTCACAGACAAAAGCCGTTGCAATCCCACTAGTGAGAATCTTGGCAGAATTTGTGAAAAAGTTGATTTATCATGGGTCTCCCACTGAGTATTTTTTATTATGCTTAGAGCAATGTCCCTCTACTATAAAGGGCATGGTTATCATTTATGAAGAGGCAAGTTTTTTCAGGCTTACGTTGCAATAAAAATACTATATTCTCCCATAGTAAAGAATTATTCTTTCAGGCTTCTTAAATTGATTCTACTTGTTGAGTCCTAAGATTCATTTTTTTTGCAACCTTATCTATTTCGCATTCTTTGCAATCCATATTTATATTTCTATTTATCTCTACAATTTGTATTAAGTTACGCCACATATCCTTGGAACTACGTATAAATTCAACTCTATCCATTTTTCGAGTAAATAGTTTGGCGCCCACCGTGGGGCCAAGGATACAGTGGTTATTTGATACGAATCTGAAAAAACACGCCATTGTGTTTTGCGCTTATTTCCAAAAACATCTTGAATTTCGGATCAGCTACGAATAACCATCAATCAAATGGCTTCACCGATCGATAACGGGGCCGGTCTTCAAGACGAAAATAACAACTTGACACACAGTACTGAAAGACCAATTGTGAACACCGTTGGAGCTCAAATCGGAGCGCCAATTGATATCAATTCGCATGTAGCCATCGAGGAGAACCTACATGCCGAACCCAAGAATAGCATCCATGGTGGCACTTGGTCTGCGACTCGAGATACTCATAATGTCGAGGAAAACGGTGTTAGCTTGCGTATGATTTTCGAAATGTTGCAAGCCCAACAGGCAGCAATAGCTCAGTTGCAGAGCCAAACCCAGCTACAAAGTAGGCCGGAGCCCAATCCACCCCGAGAAATCACCCACAGAACGGAACCAGCCATAGTAAATTCAAATGAACAAGAATCGTGGACTACTCCCGAAATTGCTAAATTGCTCGAGGAACTCACAAAGTGAGTCGAAGCCAACGATAAAAAAGTAGAAACTTATAACTCTAGGGTCGATCAGATCCCGGGAGCTCCACCAATGATAAAATGGTTGGATTCGAAAAACTTCGTGCAAAAATCCTTTTCCTCGAGCGCAGCCCCGAAACCAATCCCCAAAACATTTCGTATGCCAGAAATTCCCAGATATAACGGAACGACCGATCCCAACGAGCATGTCACTTCTTACACATGTGCCATCAAGGGCAATGATTTAGAAGACGATGAAATCGAATCTGTGTTGCTAAAAATATTCGGAGAGACCCTCTCGAAGGGGACAATGATTTGGTATCACAACCTACCGCCAAACTCCATCGACTTGTTCGCCATGTTAGCAGATTCTTTTGTGAAAGCACATGCCGGTGCCATAAAATTCGCAACAAGGAAGTCGGACCTCTTCAAGGTAAGACAAAAGGATAACGAGAAGCTGAGGGAATTCGTATCTCATTTTCAAATGGAACGAATGGACCTGCCACCAGTCACAGACGACTGGGTCATTCAGGCTTTCACTCAAAGTTTGAACGAGCGAAGTTCGACGGCTTCACGGCGATTAAAGCATAACCTGATCGAATACCTAGCCATCACATGGGCCAACGTGCACAATCGGTACCAATCGAAAATTAGGGTCGAAGATGATCAATTGGGGTCTGAACTAGTTGTTCGAAGGGTTACTAATCGGGAACGAGGTCCGATTGGGGATCGATACCAACCATACAACGGAATCCACAGAGTCAGTAAATCGAGACATAACCTCAGGCAAAATAACAAAATAAGCGATCGAAGTCATGGCTCCCGAGGGCTGATAAACAGAAGCAGTTTTGATAGGCCTGCCGGATCTAATAAAGCACCTCGGTTATCGGAATATAACTTCAGCATCAATGCATCCGCCATCATATCGGCTATCAAACACATCAAAGACACTAAATGGCCTCAACCCATGTAGACCGATCCTTCCCAGAGGATTCCCAATCAAACGTGCAAATATCATGGCACCCATGGCCACAGAACGGAAGATCGCAGGCAACTAAGAGAGGAAGTAGCCCGGTTATTTAACAAAGGGAAACTTCGGGAATTTCTGAGCGATAGGGCGAAGAACCATTTTAAAAATAGGGATTTCGGCAAGAAAAATGAACAAGAAGAACCGCAGCACGTCATTCACATGATCATCGGCGGTGCCGATACCCATCAGGGACCAGTGCTTAAACGCACTAAAACATCGATTGTGAGAGAAAAGCGATCTCGAACTCAAGATTATACACCCATAGGGACTTTGTCCTTCAATGATAAAGATGCAGAAGGATTCATTCAACCTCATAACGATGCACTGGTAATATTTGTACTCATGAATAAAACTAAAGTTAAGCGTGTGTTGATCGATCCAGGTAGCTCGGCCAACATCATCAGATTGAAGGTCGTAGAATAGCTCGGCCTATAGGACCAGATCATACCCGCAACTCTGGTTCTAAATGGATTCAATATGGCATGTGAAACCACCAATGGCGAGATAATCCTACCAATAAATATGGCCGGAACCATCCAGGAAACGAATTTTCAGGTGATCGAAGGCGACATGAGATACAACGCCCTTTTCGGAAGGCCATGGATCCACAACATGAGAGTTGTACCTTCGACCCTACACCATATCCTCAAATTCCCAACATTGAGAGGTGTCAAAATAGTGTACGGAGAACAACCAACCGCAAAAGAAATGTTCACCGTCGAGGAAGCGAAACCAATATCCTCGCCTTCGCCAATAAAGGGATCGTGCTCAGAAGGAGAACGAGACACCAAATAGCAATCACAGACGTCGGCTTCGACCTAACCAGATAACCAGAAGATCGAAGAATATGATGATCAAAGGGTCCCTCGATCCTTCATGGTTCTCGATGACTCTGATGCCACCAAATCAACAATTGAGGAACTAGAGCAAGTCACACTAATCGAGCACTGGCTCGAGCAAAAGGTATACTTGGGAACGGGGTTGAGCCCCGAACTCAGGAAGAAACTTGTTTAATTTCTTATCGATAACATTGATTATTTTGCCTGGTCTCATTTAGATATAACAGGGATTCCACCGGACATAACGATGCATCGGCTAAGCTTGGACCCTAAGTTCAGACCGGTAAAACAAAAGAGAAGACCCCAATCTGAGGTAAAACACACATTCATAAAAGATGAGATAACCAAACTTCTCAAGATAGGGTCTATTCGGGAGGTGAAATATCCCAAATGGTTAGCCAATATAGTTGTAGTGCCTAAAAAGGAAACAAACTTAGAATGTGTGTGGACTATAAGGATTTAAACAAAGCATGCCCCAAAAATTCTTTTACGCTGTCCAACATCGATCGCATGATTGATGCCATGGCCGGCCACGAGATCCTCACTTTTCTCGATGCCTTCCCTCCAAGAACTCCCCACCTTGCTCTGATGGTAAGCACCCTCCACTTCCAACCAAGAGGTTGTGAGTTCGAGTCACCCCAAGAGCAAGGTGGGGAGTTCTTGGAGGGAAGGATGCCGAGGGTCATTTGGAAACAGCCTCTCTAACCCAAGGTAGGGGTAAGGTCTGCGTACACACTACCCTCCCCAAACCCCACTAGTGGGATTATACTGGGTTGTTGTTGTTGTTGTATTCCGGGTATAATCAAATCCAGATGAGCCCGGAGGACCAGGAAAAAACTTCATTTGTCACAAATATGGAACATATTGTTATAATGTGATGCCCTTCGGGCTAAAAATGCAGGGTCTACTTACCAACGCCTAGTAAATAAAATGTTCGAAGAACAAATAGGTAAATCAATGGAAGTTTATATTGATGACATGCTAGTTAAGTCCCTGCGCGCAGAGGACCATCTGACCCATTTGCAGGAAACGTTCAAGATTTTGAGAAAATACAACATGAAGCTCAACCCCGAAAAATGTGCTTTCGGGGTCGGTTCGGGCAAGTTCCTCATCTTCATGGTGTCAAATCGGGGAATCGATATTAACCCCGATAAAATCAAGGCCATCGAAGACATCACCATCGTGGACAACGTAAAAGCTGTACAACGGCTAACGGGACAAATCGCTGCCCTAGGCCGATTTATTTCGAGATCATCAGATCGAAGTCACAAATTTTTCTCCCTACTCAAAAAGAAGAACAATTTCTCTTGGACCTCGGAATGCCAACAGGCATTGAAGGAACTGAAACAATATCTGTCAAGCCCACCACTACTTCACACTCTAAAAGCAGACAAAAAACTTTGCTTATACTTGGAAGTATTAGAAGTCGCAGTAAGCGGTGTCCTAGTTCGGGAAGAGCAAGGTACGCAATTTTTCATTTATTATATAAGTCGAACCTTAGGAGAAGCAGAAGCTAGATATCCACACCTACAAAAATTGGCACTTACACTGATAAGCGCCTCTAGAAAGTTACGACCATACTTTCAATGTCACCCCATATGCGTATTAACAACTTACCCACTTCGTAATATTTTGCGCAAGCCCGAACTATCAGGCCGATTGTCCAAGTGGGCCGTCGAACTCAGTGGGTACGATATCGAATATCAACCCTGTACGGCCATCAAGTCTCAAATTTTAGCAGACTTCATGGTCGATTTCATGCCAGCCCTCGTACCCGAAGTCAAAAAAGAATTCCTGCTGAAATCGAGTACGTCCTCGAGGGTATGGACCCTTTTTACTGACGGGGCCTCGAACGTAAAAGGGTCCGGGTTGGGCATAGTTTTAAATCCACCCACAGGTAACACTATTAGGCAATCTATTAAAACTACCAGGTTGACTAACAACGAGGCCGAGTATGAGGCCATGATTGCAGGTCTCGAGCTAGCTAAAAACTTGGGAGCAGAAGTCATTGAAGCCAATTGTGACTCTTTGCTGGTGGTAAGTTAAGTAAACAAAACCTTTGAAGTTCGAGAAGATAGAATGCAACGGTATTTGGACAAACTACATGTCACTTTGCACCATTTCAAACAATGGACTTTATAGCATGTTCCACGAGAGCAAAACAATGAGGCTGATACACTTGCAAATTTGGGATCGTCGGTCGAGGAAGGTGACTTGAGCTCGGGGACTGTCGTTCAACTCTCAAGATCCGTTATCGAAGAAGGTCACACCGAGATAAATTCTACGATCTTAACCTGGGATTAGAGAAATAAGTATATTAAAGACTTAAAGAGCGGAAAGCTCCCATCAGACCCTAAAGATTCTAGGGCCCTACGGACTAAAGCTTCTCGATTCACGTTATCTTCAGATGGAACGCTATATCGAAAGACATTCGATCGACCATTATGGGTCCGAGAGATACCGATTACATCCTATGCGAAATGCACGAGGGCACTTGTGGGAATCACTCTGGTGCCGATACATTAGTCCAAAAAATAATCAGAGCAGGGTATTATTGGATCGATATGGGCAAAGATGCGAAGGAATTTGTTCGAAAATGTGACAAATGTCAAATGTTTGCGCCAGTGATCCATCAACTCGGAGAGCAACTTCACTCAGTCCTATCCCCATGGCCGTTCATGAAATGGGGAATGGATATCGTCGGCCCTCTGCCATCGACCCCAGGTAAAACCAAATTCATTTTATTTATGACTGACTATTTCTATAAATAGGTTGAAGCGCAAGAGCTTGAGAAAATAAGAGAGAGAGAAGTTATAGACTTTATCTGGGATCATATCGTATGCCGATTTGGGATACCCACCGAAATAGTATGTGATAATGGGAAACAATTCATTGGCAGAAAAGTGACGAAACTCTTCGAAGATCACAAAATAAGAAGGATATTATCAACACCGTACCACCCCAGTGGGAACGGACAGGCCGAATCAACAAACAAAACTATCATTCAAAACCTAAAAAGAGGTTGAACGACGCTAAAGGAAAATGGAGAGAAATCCTGCCCGAAGTCCTTTGGGCATATCAAACGACGTCAAAATCCAGTACGGGGGCGACCCCGTTCTCCTTAGTATATGGGTCCGAAGCATTGATACCAGTTGAAGTCGGTGAACCCAGTTCCATATTTCAATACACGACGGAAGAGTCAAATAATGAGGCTATAAACACTAGCCTCGAATTATCAGACGAAAGACGAGAAGCTGCTCTTATCCAATTGGCCGCCCAAAATCAACGAATCGAAAGATATTATAATCGAAGAACCAAGCTCTGCCATTTCAAGCCCGGGGACATGGTGCTAAGGAAAGTCACCCTCAATACCCGAAATCCAAATGAAGGAAAACTAGGACCGAATTGGGAAGGACCATATCAGTTTCTCGAGAACGTCAGAAAGGGATCATACAGGCTCGGTATTATAAACGGCAAACAATTATCAAACAATTGGAATGTGTCACATCTAAAATGATACTACTGCTAAGGTACGACCCTCCCATATTCATTAACATTTCAAAACTGACCCCTGCAGAAGTCTGATCAGGAGCTAAGATGGATCCTTCAACACGAAGCCTCAAGATCTGAAAGCACGCGTTGCACTCTTTTTCCCCTAGACCGGTTTTATCCCAAATGGGTTTTTTGGTAAGGTTTTAATGAGGCAACCAATGATCGTGTTGCACTTACAAAAGTATCCGAGGCCTCTTTACAATCGACCTCGAATACTGGGGGGCATTAGCCCCTCAAATATATCAAGCTCTGACACAAGAAAGTTATTTCGCAACAACGGGTTTTCAATAGGAAAAGTTGTAAGAGCCAAATGATCAAAACGAACCATGCTCATATAGTTGGCCCAAACCCAGATGCGAAACATAAACACATGTATAGTAACTTGCAAATAAAGTTCTCTTTGCCAACATCTTATATCCAAGAAAAATTCCTCTGCTTGGAGATTTATTATGCAAACAGAATTTAGATAAACTCTACTAAGCCTACGGGCTACTTTTATTTCGAGTTCGAGCAAGTACTCACTCGACCATTATGCCTACGGGCTACATTAATTCGAGTTCGAATCATTCACTCGCCTACTAAGCCTACGGGCGACTTTTATTTCAAGTTCGAGCAAGCACTCACTCGACCATTATGCCTACGGGCTACATTAATTCGAGTTCGAATCATTCACTCGCCTACTAAGCCTACGGGCGACTTTTATTTCAAGTTCGAGCAAGCACTCACTCGACCATTATGCCTACGGACTACATTAATTTGAGTTCGAATCATTCAGTTGACTACTAAGCCTATGGGCTACTTTTATTTCGAGTTCGAATAAGCACTCACTCGACCATTATGCCTAAGGGCTACATTAATTCTAGTTCGAATCATTCACTCGACTATTAAGCCTACGGGCGACTTTTATTTCGAGTTCGAGCAAGCACTCACTCGACCACTATGCCTATGGGCTACATTAATTCGAGTTCGAATCATTCACTCGACTACTAAGCCTATAGCCTACTTTTATTTCGAGTTCAAGCAAGCACTCACTCGACCATTACGCCTACGGGTGACTTTTATTTCGAGCAAGAACTCACTCGACCATTATGCCTACGGGCTACATTAATTCGAATTTGAATCATTCACTTGACTACTAAGCCTACGGGCTACTTTTATTTCGAGTTCGAGCAAGCACTCACTCGACCATTAGGCCTACGGGCTACATTAATTCGAATTTGAATCATTCACTTGACTACTAAGCCTACGGGCTACTTTTATTTCGAGTTCGAGCAAGCACTCACTCGACCATTAGGCCTACGGGCTACATTAATTCGAGGTCGAATCATTCACCCGACTACTAAGCCTACGGGCCACTTTTATTTCGAGTTCGAGGAAGCACTCACTCGACCGTTACACCTACGGGCTGCATTAGTTCGAGTTTGAATCACTCACTTAACTAATAAGCCTACGGCCACTTTTATTTCGAGTTCGAACAAGCACTCACTCGACCATTACGCCTACGGGCTATATTTCTTCGAGTTCAAATCATTGACTCAACTAATAAGCCTAAGGGCTGCATCACTTCAAGTCTGAAAAAGCACTCAATCGATTATTGAGGCTAAGAAATCCAAATTTGATTAAGTTGTTTAGATCCTTGTGAAAATGAATAAAGGCGTGAATAAAGTCTTCACAAAACAGAAGCAAGTCGGTAGAATTATCAATATACAAAATTATCTACATGGTTGATTACAACGTAAAAACTAAGGACTAAACTTCTTGGTCATCCTCAGGAGCGGTCTCTTCTTTATCGGGCTCCCCCCATTCTCGGATCCGCTCTTACTCCCATCATCATCATCTTCGTCATCATCATTGTCTTCGGAAACCAGAGCTTCAGCATTGGCTTCGAGCTCTTTATCCCTTTTGATCTCTTCAGCGAGATTGAAACCACCAGCATGGATCTCCTCGAGGGTTTCCCTTCGGGATTGGCACTTAAAAAGTTTGGCGACCCAATGTGCTCGAGTATCGACGGTCTCGGCTGCCTCTCTTGCTTGGACCTGGGCAGCTTCAACATCGGCCCGATATACGGCCACGAGTGCATCCGCATTGGCCTTTGCCTTTTTGGCATCAGATTCGGCCTTGGCAAGTACAGAGGTCAACCGAGCCTCAAGCTTCTCTATTCTTCTTATTTGAACCAGGCCTTTTTCCTTCATTCTTTGAAGTTGGGTTTCGGCCGATGATAACTAGGCTCGAGTAGTTTCTTTCTCTGTAGCAAAGCGGTCCATACCTTCTTTCCACTTCAAAGACTCCGCTTTTATCACGTCGACCTCCTTACGAAGCTTCCCGATCATCTCGATTTTTTGCTGCAGCTGTGAGATCGAAAAGTTAGCCATCGTTCCGGTATCAAGCCCATAGGCTTTCAAAAGTATCATTACCCGCTCAGACAAATCGGTCTGATCTCGGTAAGCCTTGGCCAACTCAGCTCAGAGGTCTTTTATTTCCTCTTCTCTCTTCCCTAAGAGAAGTCTTAGGGAGTTCTTCTCATTAGTAACTCATTGAAGGTCGGCCTCGTATTGACGCAGCTCGTTTTGGGACCGAGAACATGCTTCTCGATAAACTGCCGCTGCCTACAAAGAAACAATAAACAAAGTTAACGAAAAGTAAACATAAAGGTAGTACCGACAAAATAATTTTAAAAGCTTACCTGATTCAAAGCATGCCGCACCCCGTGAAAAAGATTTGATTCATCACCAGTACCGGCAACATCCTCGATACCGGTAAACAGGTCACGAAAGGGATCCTCTCCATCGTGAGTCCTGTCTAGACCGAGGGCCCCCAAAGCTTGGGCTTCCTGAATCACCCCTGCGAAAAAAGCAGGAAAGGTAGGCGAATCTTCGATCGCTACTGCCCCAAATGAATCACCTAGAGCATTCTCTTCGGTTCGAAGGGATTCGAAGGCCTCTTCAGTCATATCTCCCATCTGTTGGCTCCGATGAGATGTGTTTCCGATCTCTGATAATTCGGGGACTCCACCCGAATCTTTCTCTGATATATCCTCAGTTCGAGGCGGAGCCTCATGAAGCATCATCGATCCAGCTGCCGATGGGGCATCGGTGTTTCTCTTCATTCGGGTCGCCAATGCGGACCCATCATTTTCTTCTTCTTCTTCATTTTCATCTTCATCCCTTAGACGCAAAACTGATTCCGCGGTCAAAAGAATGGCATTCTTGTTCGTCTTACGAACCGTCCTCTTCTTCGGTTTTGGATCTTCGGGAACGGAGGCTCTTTTCCTTTTATTTCCCTTCACCGGCTTTGGGACAGAGGCCAAGATTTCTTTCCTCGTGGGACAAGGGCCTCAAAATCGCGTCTTTAACCAAACCTGCATATGGAAAATCTAAATAAAATATTTGAAAACCACCTTATTTGAATTATCAAAGAGTACGAGAAAGGGGCTTACCATGATTTTTGGCCTCCCACCGACCCTTTGACAAATCACGCCATGAGCGCTCGGCGTATGTGGAGGTCAAAACAAGAGCTCGTACTCAGTTCTTGAGATCGGGAACTGCTCCGGGCATCCAGAGAACTCTACATCACAAAAGGAGGAATGTCGATGAGAGAAGAAATGAAAGAACAAAGTAGAAGTAATAGCAGGATCACACTTACGTTTCATATTCCACTCCTCGGGAAATGGCATCTTTTCAGCCGGAATCAGGTCCGAAGTCCCCACTCGAACGAACCTTCCCATCCAACCCTGATCCCTGTCCTCGTCAATGCTCAAGAACAGAGCCTTGGTAGCCCGACGCTGAAGTTTTATTAACCATCCTTGAAAAAGTCGAGAACGGTACAATCGGATAAGATGGTCGAGGGTGAACGGCATCCCCTCGATTTTGCTCACAAAATATCGGATCAGGATAATGATCCACCAAAAAGAAGGATGGGCCTGGCCTACGGTTATCTGGTATTGACGACATAAGTCAATAATAACGGAATCGAGGGGACCTAAAGTGAAAGGGTAAGTATACACATTCAAAAACCCTTTCACCTAAGAAGTGATATCTTCGTCAGGAGTAGGAATTATTATTTCTTTTTCACCCCAATTGCAATCCTTCTTTAGCTGTTTGAGGTGCTTCTTGGTTATCGAACACATGTACCTCGATACCGGCTCACATCGGCCAAGGACTGATGAGCCTTTATCGACCTTAAAATCAGAAGTAAGAACACACGCCCCGGGAACGCATTCCTCAGGCCGTGGTTCTGCCGGTGTCTCATCGGCGGCACACTGTGAAGATGAAGCCTTCTCTTTCTGAGGAATGGTTTGTGATGTTTTCGCCATTTTCGAATTCAAAAGTGAGGAATAGAAGAAATTGACAAAGATTTGGTAGAATTGAAGAAGGGCTTTTGCGAAATCACAGATTTGCGGGTAAATCAGAAAATACGAAAAGGGACTTGGGAAATTTGGAAGATTGAAGATGTAAAAGTGTTAAATGGTAAGAGGAAAGGGTTATTTATAGGCTTAAGCGACGACAGTTCAGTATCAGCGGTGGCCGACCACCGTCTGACATGCATTAAATGCCTTGAAAGACTAAACCGACGGGACAGCTATCACATGCGTCATGATCGAGCCCGATGGGGACGTCAGGTTATAATCCGATCGAACCGTTAAAAAATCATATCGTTTATCACCAAATTCTTCCTGAAAAATGAGGGGACTATCTGTATACGGTCGAAATAGATTTTGGCCTTCACACGTCCGATCGAGTTCGAACGATGATCGATCGAACTGAGACTCCGAAGATGGAACAAACAAGCCTCGAACCCGAGGGGCCGATCCATGTCGAGTTCGACATCGTTATCGAGCTCGAATCCAAATCGAACTATGATGTAGAGTAAAGCTATCATGCTTATGATCCAGAGACCAACCAACATTAACCCCGAACAATTCGAGAGCTCGGGTCAAAATCGAGCTAGAGCCAAGATCGAGAGCTCGAGTCAAAATTGAGCTCAAACGAAGATCGAGGGCTCGAGGCAAGATCGAACTCACTGACAAAAGCCGTTGCAATCCCACTAGCAAGAATCTTGGCAGAAATTGTGGAAAAGCTGATTTATCATGGGTCTCCCACTGAGTATTTTTTATTATACTTAGAGCAATATCCCTCTACTATAAAGGGGATGGTTATCATTTATGAAAAGGCAAGTTTTTTCAGGCTTACGTTGTAATAAAAACACTATATTCTCCCATAGTAAAGAATCATTCTTTCAGGCTTCTTACATTGATTCTACTTGTTGAGTCCTAAGATTCATTTTCTTTGCAACCTTATCTATTTCGCATTCTTTGCAATCCATATTTATATTTCTATTTATCCCTACAATTTGTATTAAGTTACGCCATATATCCTTGGAATTATGTATAAATTCAACTCTATCCATTTTTCGGGTAAACAATATGGGATTAAGTAAAAAAATCCAGGGCTATTTCTTTCTTAAGCTTAAACGGAGACACTCAATATTGCGATGCATTAAATGTTAACGAAATCTTATGGGGTATTACAGTACACTATAAGAAACTACACCAGAAAAAAATAAAATGAAAAAGACTAGAAATATGTTTTCGGAACAAAAGATTTTCAATCCATCTAACAAAAAATTGGTTAGATGGATAAAACAAAATAGATAATAATGTTTTGGATAATGAATTTTTTAAAAATGGGTCAAATATAGATAAGAACCATATTATGCACTTAAAAATGAATAACCAATGGGTTTAACTTTATATTTGCAAAAGACTCAAATCGGGGGGTTTCTCAAGTTGGGGAGGCTAGAAATTCTCCCAAAAATCATCATATTAAAGAAGTCATGGATAATATGGATATCCATATTATCCGCCAGTTAACCTATTTACTATTTGTATTAAATATAGGTCGGGCCGGATAATTTATCCGTTTTTACATTACTCGTTTTCATCCCGCCCATATCTGACCCAACCCGCCCCTTTACCGCCCGTGCCTGTGAAGAATGAGCAGATCAATGCAAGTGAAATACACGGGTAAAGGAGGAGATGAGGAGGATGTAGCGCAAAAAGTTGAAATTGCCCTTAATTGAAGTTAACTCCGTTAAGCTTCAATTAATATTTGGATAAAAAAAATGAGAGAATTACACATATGTCCATTCCACGTACATACATTGCAACTAGATGACCTATGTATAACTTTGCAAAGTTGTAGCCCAAAAATAATAGGTCAAGATTCAACATCTAACTCCAAATAGGTTCTCGAAATCCATATTCTTATTTTTTTTAAAGCTCAAGCTTCTAACTAATTCTCCGATTCAATAATTGTGACTCAAACGTTAGTTCAACAAACCAAATTCATTTGGGTGGTGAAAATTAAATTATTAATATAATCTATCGTTTTAGTTGAACAAGCTTAAATAAGTGGGTTCAAATTTCGAATTTGATTTTGTGAGAAATTTAGAGTGGGTGTTGTTTAAACTTGTTAGAAAGGATCTAAGGAGGTTGTTATAAAATTTAAAGTCATTTAATGAAGAATTGAACTGGTTTTGAACAAAAATTATACTTTTACACAAAATGCAAGTACATTATGTATATAGGTGTATAAAGTGTATAATAGTTATAAAAGATTTTTATAAACTCATATACACTATTAAAAAATATTGTACACTATTACATAAAAACTGATTTCGTCTTCTTCCTTACGCATCTTCTGAAATTTAACTCAAGTCTAGCTCATATCTACTCCAAATGACTTTAAACTTAAGTTTTGAACTCTTCTTGATGTTTCGAAATAATGGAACAACACTCAATCCTAATAACTGACAAACTCGAAAAACTCAATTTTCAAAATTGAAGCTTTGAATGGCCTTCAATGATGAACTTCTATAAATCAAGGTTTCAGTAAAACACAATAAAGAGAATATCGACTTTACCACCACATACAGAAATCAATATGGTATAGAATTACTGAACAAGGTAAATCATGAATGAAAGCAAGAACACTTTATCTTGATTTGGATTTCTTCTTCCATAGTCTAGGATATGGTGATCTCTACAATTTGAACTATATAACACTTTTCACCTAATTGGCTCATTCAAGAATTGAATACACTACCTCAACCAGACAGTGCAGTCTGATGAGCTCAAAATTATTTCAATGAGAACGAAGAGAATGTAAAAGATAAACCAACTTTAAAGGATGGAGAGCTCGTTCTTGGTATTGCCCATATTTTGGTCTCATTCAGTGAAACATCCATTCATGAGACACTCTTTAATTGTACGACCCCGTAAAGTTTGTCAGGGATTGAAGGTCTTATAGTGCCAAAGTCAAACTATTATGTTCAGAAGATTGTAGAAGCTCGTCGCAGTACGAATTTGTGGACAGTACAATGCATTATGAAGGGGTAGAAGAATAACGAAAGAGCAATTCTGCGGTCAGTTATGCAGACCGCGAATTGGTTCCACTGACCGTAGAATTATCGCGGATGGAGGCAGGAGCAACTAAATTCTGAGGGTTATTTCGCAATGGGTTATGCGGACCGCATAACCATTCCGCGGACCGCATATCTGTCGTAGAATCGGTAGGAGAAATTTTTTAATGAGATTTTGCGGTCCAGTGTGCGGATCGCATAACCATTATACGGATTGAATATCTGCCGCAGACCTGTCCAGATCCAACTCAAATTTGGAGGATATTTTGCGATTTATTTCACGGACCGCATATCCTTTTTGCAGTATATTCCGCGATCGCAGATCGGCACGAAGGGTTATTTTTGGAAATTTTATAACCCAACTCCATTTTAATAAAAAGTCCTAAGGGGTTATTTTAGAGAGGAAATCAGATTATTTTGAAAAGAGGGGAGCAATTTAGAGAGATAGGTAGAAGCTCCAAACTTGCTACTCTTCAATTTCTTGCCAATCTTGGGTGGATTCAAGGAATGGAACACACTAAGTCTTCTGCTAACAACGTAAGACTCCATCCCTAACTTACATGCAATATTTAATAATGAATTCCTAGATAAGATTTAAGTGTTGGAGCTTATGGGATGGTGATTGGAATCTATAAGTTCAATTTTGAAATTGGAATTTTGTGAAGAATAGGGAAAGGCGGGTGTGTGATGGAAGTGTTGGTTGAGAATAGTGGGTGACTATGCATGCATTGTTTAGGGTTCATCTACTACCCGTGGATGGTTATGGAATAAATATGGTTATGAAAAGGGTGTAAGAAATGAAGTAACACTATTACTAGAGGTCGCTAATGCTATACACACCAAGTGCTTGATAAAATAACTAAAAGACCTAAATATGAGAATATCTTACTAATAATGGTTCAATTGAACTATGTTAATGTAGATTGAAGTTGCTAAGAGTAGTGGAGCGTCGTAGGGACCCTAAGGAAAGTCTTGATTAAGGTATGTTGGCTAAACTGCCCCCGTAGAATTGAATTCCATGATCTCCAAGTATGGTTGTCCAAGTTCCTATTCCCATTGTGTTACATTGCTTCAAATGAACGATTTATCAAATGCCTATGTATTCAAGTCTTGTTTCAATTACCATCCTTAAGCTCTCTTTTGAAGAATATTTCAAACGTGATTGATTTATCGAATATCTATGAATTCATTTCATGTTTCAATTGAAACTTCTATGCTCTCCTTTTGGAAATATTTCAAGTGTTTTAACTCATGTATTTGCACTTATAATTCTCCAATGTTTTAAATACCTTTAATGTTTTATGATGACCCATGGCAAGTAAAGGAAGTGAAAGCATGAAAATAAAATGTGGCGATTTGTCAAAATGAGAATGATGATGTAATGTATATTCCAAAGGACAAATAAAAGAAAAGGTTTTCTTGAAAGGCTTTATATGAAATATTTTTGGAATATTGTTATGTAACCGAGAAGGTGTAGGTGTAACGACCCGACCGGTCATTTTGGGCATTTGCAGTTCGCTTGGTAGTTTGAGAGAATAAGTATCTCCGTATGATGTATTACGACTTTTGTGTATTGTCGGTTTCGGTTTCTGGGTGATTCAGAATTGGTTTGGAAGAATGAATTTCATTGTTGAAGCTTTAAGTTGGAAGAGTTGACCAAGTTTGACTTTTTGAGAATTTGACCCGAAACGGAGTTTTGATAGTTTTGTTAGGTCCGAAAGGTGGTTTTGGACTTAAGCGTATGCCCGGATTTGCATTTCAATATTTCTAGAAGGATTCGACGCTAATTGGCAAAAGTTGGAAATTTGAAGGTTTGAAAAGTTCATAAGTTTGACCGGGAGTAGACTTTGATGATATCGGGTTCAGATTGTGGTTCTGGGAATTGGAATACTTTCGTTATGTCATTTTAGACTTGTGTGCAAAATTTGAGTTCATTCTGGTTTGATTTAATATGTTTCGGCGCGAGTTTTGGAAGTTGAAAGTTCAAAGTTCATTTAAGTTTGAATTGAGCTGTAATTCATCATTTTGATGTTGTTGTGTGGGATTTGAGGCCTCGAGTAGGTATGTATTATGTTATAGGACTTGTTAGTATATTCGTCCGGGGTCCCGAGGGGCCCAGGTGAGTTTCGGACAAGGTTCGGACCATTTTGTCGCATGTTGCAATTGGCTAAGGCTGCCGGTTCTGGTGTGGCCGCATTTGCGGACAATTGGTCGCAGAAGCGACTTTGCATATGTGGGGTTTTCCTTCGCAGAAGCTAAAGGAGAGATGGGCATGAAGTCCACAGAAGTGGGAATTGTTCCGCACCCGCGACATCGCAGAAGTGGAGGGATAGGTTGCAGAAGCGAGATTCGTTGCAGAAGCGAGATTCGTCGCAGAAGCGGAAGCAGTGGTCGCACCTACGTGCGCGCAGAAGCGGAATTTGTTCTGTATGTGCGAAGGGAGAATTCCAGTGACTGTCCGCAGAAGCGCAAATTTGGTCGCACAAGCGACGCCGCAAAAGCGCAAATATGTTCGCAAATGTGAACATGCCTGGGCAGAACATATATTTCAGGGAGTTGGTGGTTTTTCATCATTTTTCGGATTTTGGAGCTCTGTTTGAACGACTTGGGAGAGAAATTTCACCATGTGAATTGGGGAAAGCATTCTTGACTCGCTTTTGAATATATTTCATGAATCTATCCTCATTTTTGGTATTTGGTTGATGATTTCAAAAGAGAAATTCGGGGGTTTTGCCTAAAGTCTCATAGAGTGAATGTTTGAGTTTTGGACGCCGATTCGGAGTCAGATTTAAGTGATACTAGTATGGTTAGACTCGTAATTAAATGGGTTGTCATATTTTGTGAGTTTCATCGATTTCTGAGGCGTGGGCTCGGGTTTGACATTTTGGTTGAATTTGGGCTTTTGATTAAAGATTCGACCTTTATCATTTGGAATTTTTTCCTTGGGCTTTATTTGATGTATTTGAGTTGCTTTTGGCTAGTTTTGAGCTATTCGGATGTCGGTACGCGCAAGATGGCATTTTTAGAGCATCGTTTGGCTTGCTCAGTATTGGATTTGGCTTGTTCGAGGTAAGTAACACTTCTAAACTTGGTGTTGAGGGTATGAACCACTGAATATACGTGATATATGTTTGGTGTTAAGGTGACGGACATGCTAGGTGATGGGCGTATGGGCGTGCACTGTGTGAATTGTGATTTAGTTATTTTTGTGATACTGTGTAGTTACCTAATCTTATATGTAACCATGAAATCTCTACGTGCTAGAGTAATGCAGCTGTGATCCATGTTTGAAACCATGTTTAGGCTACATGCTTATCCTGTTGGGACCCACTGAGGTCATTTCTATTGTTGAGTTAATTGCTTACATTACAACTATATACTCAGTCATACGCATTCATTTGCATATTAAATCTCAGTCTCTGTTACCATTTATTGATACATTACATCATTATTTTAGGCTGATTTTCATGACATTGTGAGCCCGAGATACTGGAGAGATTAATGACTGAATGAGGTTGAGGGCCTGATTTTGAGGATATTTATCGGATCGGGATGCACGCCGCAACATGTTTATTTGATTCATGCCATGATTGACTTATTATAGCGCTTGGGCTAGAATTGCCCCTCCGGAGTCTGCACATCCACTGTGAGCGCATGTACCTACTGAGTGCGAGTGCCGAGAGCGAGTATTGAGTGACTGTGAGGACTGAGTGGTTGTGAGGACAGAGTGACTGTGAGGACTGAGTGAATTGATACATTGAGAGTATGCATATGGTTTTATCACTGAGTTCCATTTCATTCGACATGCACACTTGACATACAGGCATAGAGATGTATTTTTCCCATGATGTACGGTATTGCGTCACTCATGACTTCACATACACATTGACATGTAGGCATAGAGAAGGCCTAATGAGGATGTGTATCCTACATCGGGTCAGATTTATTGGCTCAGAACTGTTAGTGTTGAGGGGTATGTCGTTCGGTTAGAGTTGACCTTATTCGTGATCTAATATGATCTATGTGTTACTCTTCTATGCTGTGAAGGGTTGTGATTTGTTGGCTATATGCACACCTGGTGTACTTCTGTTTGGGCCTCATAGCGGACTTCGTGTGATTTGGTGATTGGGGTGTAGAATGGTCGATTGTGCCTTGGTTATGGTCCTTTCAGGTCTGTGGTATTGTGTTATTTGCTTCTCCGTAGTTATGACCATGCACCTTGGCTACTTGATGTCGAATTGTGTGTGGTTGTTGATTTTGAGCATAGTGGCTTAATGTATTTCATATGGACCAGTGTTTGGATGAGGTCACGCATTACAGCTGAGTTATGTCGGGATATGATCCTTTGTGTTAGATTCGTGTGTTGAGGTCCTACGATATAATGGTTCTTAGCATTGCGCTGTGGTGGTACTTGTTGAGTTGTGGCACGGTTCTCTCATTTGAGTCATTTTCCATGATTGAGTACATTTGAATTGTTGCTTATTGGTGCACGGATTGCACAGTTTGTGTCTTAGGGTTGTATTGGTGTGGCATGTCAATAGAATGGTTGTGTTTGATGAGATGGGGTCATTGGACCTAGAATGGGTACTATCAGAATTGATTACATTATGGATGGGGGAATAATATCGGAAGTCGACTTAGGGTTTGGCTTTGGTTCTTATCGGACGAGAGAGGGCTCCATGACATGTTGATCTGATAAGTGGTTATGAGTTTCTGCGTGTTTCTTTCATCATCGACAGTGTACGAAGGTTTTAGAACGAGGATTTATTTGATATGAGGTTTATTATCGGTACCGGGTTTATTTCGAGCAGTTATTGTGGTCGGAAATTATTGATATGAGTATTGGAGTTATGTATTATATCATGTAATTATGTCTTGGGTTATGGTTATGGCTTGATACAGCTTGTTCAGACTTATACAGTGTGTAGATACAAGATTCAGGTCTTATAGGTAATTCCGGAAGTTTGAAATTAGATTCTAAGGTTTATGGGCTAAGGTTGAAATCTAATTTCAAACTCTTGGAACGTTTGAGAATCTAATATCCCGGATATGTGCATGGTAAGGTTACACGGCGGTTTGATGGCTTTAGAACGACTCTTGGCACGTTTGAGGATGAACGTATGTTTAAGTGGGGGAGAATGTAATGACTTGACCGGTCGTTTTGGGCATTTGCACTTCGCTTGGTGATTTGAGGACATGAGCATCTCCGTATTACGACTTGTGTGTATCGTCGGTTTCGATTTTCGGGTGATTCGGAATTAGTTTGGAAGAATGAATTTCATTGTTGAAGCTTTAAGTTGGAAGAGTTGACCAAGTTTTACTTTTGTGAATTTGACCCCGGAACAGAGTTTGATGGTTCCGTTAGGTCCAGGAGGTGATTTTGGACTTGGACGTATGCCCGGATTTGCATTTAGATATTTCTAGAAGGGTTCAGCGCTAATTGGCGAAAGTTGGAAATTTGAAGGTTTGGAAAGATCATAAGTTTGACCGGGAGTTGGCTTTGATGATACCAGGTTCGGATTGTGGTTCCAGAAGTTGGAATAGCTTTGTTATGTCATTTGACTTGTGTGCAAAATTTGAGTTCATTATGGGTTGATTTGATATATTTCGGTGCGAGTTTTGGAAGTTGGAAGTTCAAAGTTCATTTAAGTTTGAATTGAGGTGCAATTCATCGTTTCGATGTTATTATGTGGAATTTGAGGCCTCGAGTAGGCTCGTATTATGTTATGGGACTTGTTAGTATTCGGATGGGGTCCCGAGGGGCCCGGGTGAGTTTCGGACAAGGTTCAGACCATTTCGTCGCATGTTGCAATTGGCTAAGGCTGCTAGTTCTGGTGTGGCCGCATCTGCGGATAATTGGTCGTAGAAGCGACTTCGCATATGTAGGGTTTTCCTTCGCAGAAGCAAAAAGGCAGCTGGGCGTGAAGGCCGCAAAAACGGGAATTGTTCTGCACCCGCGACATCGCAGAAGCGGAGGGACAGGTCACAGAAGCGAGATTCATCGCAGAAGCGGAAGCAGTGGTCGCACTTGCGTGTGCGCAGAAGCGGAATTTGTTTCGCAGGTGCGATGGGCGAATTCTAGTGACTGTCTGCAGAAGCGCAAATTTGGTCGCACAAGCAACGCTGCAGAAGCGCAAATCTGTTCGCAAATGCGAACATGCCTGGGCAGAACATATATTTAAGGGAGTTGGTGGTTTTTCATCGTTTTTCGAATTTTGGAGCTCGGTTTGGGCGACTTGGGAGAGGAATCTCACCATGTGAATTGGGGTTAGCATTCTTGACTTGCTTTTGAATATATTTCATGAATCTATCCTCGTTTTAGGCATTTGGTTGATGATTTCAAAAGAGAAATTGGGAGGTGGGGGGGTTGCTTAAAGTCTCATTGAGTGAATTTTTGAGTTTTGAACGTCTATTCGGAGTCGGATTTAAGTGAAACTAGTATGGTTGGACTCGTAATTGAATGGGTTATCTGATTTTGTGAGTTTCATCACTTTCTGAGGTGTGTGTCCGGGCTTGACTTTTTTGGTAACTTTGGGATTTTGATTAAAGATTTGACCTTTATCATTTGGAATTGTTTCCTTGGGCTTTATTTGATGTATTTGAGTTGCTTTGGGCTAGTTTCGAGCCGTTTGGAGGTCGGTGCGCGCGAGATGATATTTTTGGAGCATCGTTTGGCTTGCTCGGTATTGGATTTGGCTTGTTCGAGATAAGTAACACTTCTAAACTTGGTGTTGAGGGTATGAACCCCTGAATATGTATGATATGTGTTTGGTATTGAGGTGACGTACATGCTAGGTGACGGGCTTATGGGCGTGCACTGTGTGAATTGTAATTCAGTTATTTCTATGATACTGTGTAGTTACCTAATCTTATCTGTAACCATGAAATCTATACGTGCTAGAGTAATGGAGCTGTGATCCATGTTTAAACCATGTTTAGGCTACATGCTTATCCTATTGGGACCCACTGAGGTCATTTCTGCAGTTGAGTTAATTACTTACATTACAACTACATACTCAGTCATAAGCATTCATTTACATATCATATCTCAGTCTCTGTTATCATTTAATGATACATCACATCATTATTTTTGGGCTGATTTTTATGACATTGTGGGCCCGGGAGATTGGAGAGATTGATGATTGAGTGAGGCCGAGGGCCTGATTGTGAGATTATTTATGGGATTGGGTTGCACGCCGCAGCATGTTTATGCGATTCATGCCATGATTGTCTTATTATAGCGCTTGGGCTGGAATTTCCCCTCTGGAGTCTGCACATCCACAGTGAGTGTAGGTACCTACTAAGTGCGAGTGCCGAGAGCGAGTGCTGGGTGACTGTGAGGACTGAGTGACTGGGAGGAATGAGTGAATTGATACTCTGAGAGTATGCATATGGTTTCATCACTGAATTGCATTGCATTCGACATGCACACTTGACATACAGGCATAGAGATGCATTTTTCTCATGTTGTACGATATTGCGTCACTCATGACTTCACATACACATTGACATGTAGGCATAGAGATGTATTTTCCTCATGTCATTCGGAAATAAAATATTTACCTGTTGAAAGCTTTGGGAAAAATCACAGTTTTACAAACTTACTCATATTTTTGGTGATTTCGATAAAAGATTTGGGTTTTCACTGATATACTTGAAGCATGCCTATTTTTCCGGAACTGTGAACGAGCTGACATTTTATCTCTGAATTATTTCTTTTAGCATTTTTATTATGTTGTTATGAACTGTTGTTGGCTATTGGTTTTGGACTTGGACTTTTGTTCCAGCTCGTCACTACTTTCAACCTAAGGTTAGGTTTGTTACTTATTGAGTATATGGGGTCGGTTGTACTCATACTACACTTTTGCACCTTGCGTGCAGATGTTGGATGCTGATGTTATTGCGTACGGCGGGAGCTGGATCTGAAGATGTACATGCGTTCTAGTTATGGCTATCACTTGTCCTTGGTAGCATAATATCCGAATTCTGTTCATTTACATTTCAAATAGGTGTTGTAATTATTTGAGTTTAGTCTTGTAAAAATCTAAATCTTTGAAGCTCATGATTTGTACTACGAGTCCTTGGGAAATTCTTTGTATAATAGTTCAGTTGTATTATCATTTTCTCTCTTAATCAATCTCATTTGAACTGGTTTATTGTTATTTGGCTTACCTAGCGGGTTGGATTAGGTGCCATCACGGCTAGTTGAATTTTGGATCGTGACAGTAGGTTGAAAGGCCTATACCCAAAAACTACATGTGACGGTGTAGGAGTCGATTGGGACAAGTCCATTTCGCACCATTATGAAATTATGCCCCAATATTGGGATGATGTATTGTATTGTTAGCACAGAATCGTCGATCCACATGGCATTATGGTGAGACGGCTTAGCCGATCGGGCCGAGATCGGACGCCATGCCACGCACATGGTGGTTATATATTATATTATTATGTCGGTAACTAATGATCTCCCAACCTAAATGCTAATGCTCATTTGAAGTTTTTACTTATATTACACCTCCTTATCATGTTTTTAACTTGGCATTTTAAAATACTGTTGACTTTTCTTATTACTTCCATGTATCTCTCTGCTTATGTTGGCATTTCATTCCATGTTAGGGTACTTAACTTTACATACTAGTAATATTCCATATATACTAACGTCCCTTTTGCCGAGGACGCTGCAGTTTTAATGGATATAGGTGGTACCTCAGCAAGCGGCACGGACTCTCAATAGGAGCTTAACTCTTCAACAGATTTTGGTGAGCCCTACGCTATATCTGGACCCATATGTTGTATTGTCTCCTTGTACATTATTTTGAGGTATAGCCAGAGTCTTGCTTTTCTCATGTCTATTTAGAGGCTCCGTAGACATAATATGGGTCATGTTTTGAATGGGGGAAAGCTATAAATATTGTTCTTGTCATTTGCTTCACTTATGAATGATGGACTTGTATTATTTTGCCATCTAACAATAAAATTTCCTAATTAATGAAACTCAGTGTTGTACATTTTTATCCTCTCGATTGACTATCTCTTGTTATTTATTCTTGAATCATTCATAGGCAAAGTTAGATAGTAGGCACCAAGTAGGGTTGCTTGACTGGATATCTCGGTTGAGCCCGATCCCACTTCCCTAGGTCGGGGCATGATATTAATGTTGGGCTAAACAACAACAACAACAACCCAGTAAAATTCCACTAATGGGGTCTGGGGAGGGTAGTGTGTA
>AWOL01S0027605.1:25359-39892 GCA_000715115.1 Nicotiana otophora | reverse complement strand
CCACACCCCTCTTCATGTCATTCCACCAGTAAACTTCCTTGAGATCATGATATATTTTTGTAGAACCTCGGTGCACGGAATATCTAGAAGTATGAGCTTCTTCCATGATTCTTTCCCGAAGACCATCTACGTTTGGAACACATAGTCGCCCTTGGTACCGTAATGTACTGTCATCCATGCCAAAAGAAAAGGCCATAGTCTTGTGTTTATGAATCCCCTCCTTCAGCTGTACCAACACCGGATCATATATATCTCGAGACCAGCTCACATCGGCCCGGTACCGAGGAGGTCTTTTCAATCTTAAAATCGGTAACAGTGGGGCAGCTTGCCGGAACAAATTCCTCAGGGTGAGGCTCCACTGCACCCCCGCCACCGGTGGATTACAATGAATACGCAGCCTCCATTTGCAGTACGGTCTTAGAAGTTTTCTCCATTGAAGAACATGAGGAAAGAGAATTAAGATGGTATGCAGTTTGATGAAAGTTTAAGAAATTTGGGTACAAGAGTTGCAAAGTAAAGGGATTGTTTATGAAAAAACAAGAATAGGAGGAGCTTTGAGCGTAAAGTTTGAATGAAGAAAAATTAGATACTTAAAGCTTGATGGTGACGGTTCAGAAATGGTAGTGGCCGACCTACGACTGGCAGGCATTTAATGCCTTGATAACTGGATCGAGGGGACGTTTTGATATCCATTTTACCGCTTACGTTATAGTCGGGTTTGTTGCTTACGTCATGGCCCATCGAGACGGGATTCGAAAATTCTTGTCGTTTCTCATCATTTTCTCTCTGAGAAATGAGGGGACTATCTGTATATGGCCAAAACCGGGCTCTCCCCTTACTTGACTAATCGATACTGTCATATGATAGATTAAGGTCTGACCTCATGTCATATCGAACCGAGGTGTGAAATTATATCGCCAAGCTCGAGACCCCGGGACCGAACAAAGTCGAGATCAGGCGAGATAGAGGGAAACTTGCTGAGTCAGATAACAGAAAGGTGAAATATCTGTGATCGAGTGTAGATCACGGTGGAGATATTGGTATGTATCAAGGATAGGCCGATTAATTAGCAAATCAGGAGATTTCTTACTTCATTTAGAAATGTATCAAGAGTAGGACTCCCCCACTTTATCAAAGGCTACGCCTGCAAACTGAGCCCAAAAATTCTTTTTGCAACACTTTACATGGCAGTTTGATCCAACTAGATGTCATTACTTAATTGATAGTCTCAGCTTGGCTTTTCTAAATTTAATTTTGATGCGCATCAACTATGAGATATTTTAGATCGCGTAACCATGTATTTAATTTATTTAATGCTTTCATTTATTTGAACCCCTCCAACCTTATATTACTGATATGATATTATCTATTTGGAGATGACATAGAGATACAATATTTTCACATTATTAGCAAGCTATAACAAACAGTGCATCTTTGTTTGTATCAAATTGCAGTCTCGGATGGCAAAGCTATTGAAGAGGACAAAGACAATACAAATGGGGAATTTAAGATGCAGAAACCTTCAGAAGTTTCTGCTAGTCTGAATGAGAAAAACTCACATGCCCCATAGATTAATAGGGAGGTCAAGCTTAAACAATGAGTTACAAAATCAGAAGATGATGTGAAGTGTGTTAAACCCGCCATGCATCAGAAAAGAAACCTGTAGCTAAGGGGAGTAAATGGGGTTTTTAGTAGATGCTAGTTTCAATTGTTTAATGTGTTTAAAACATTTTCATGATAAATACATTAAAATTTATTAAGTTCATTGCTAGGATGCATGTTTGAGCAATTTGCTTTATAGTTAATGAAGTATATGATATATCTATATACTTTGGAAGTTCATAGCAAGTGTACTCGTTTGAATTCGTTTTTTTGTTATTTGTTAGTTGATGTAGTTCTTGAGATTTTCATACTCTAGCAATGATCTTAAAATATATAATAATAGTATGTGTGGTAATAAATGTGATTATTAGATATATCTAAATTTGTAATTTTATAACAAAGACAACACTTTATAAGGGTTGTTACAGAAGGCTACGCAAGAAAAGTGTTCCATATAAGGTATCAAAGGCACGTTTTAGAAGTGTTGGTGTAGGACATGCAAAGTGTTGCTAGAAGGGTATGTACGAAGCATGACCTTTGTATCATATAGGATACACTTTTGAAGTGTGGCTTCTAAAGCAACGCTTAAAAGTATGGCCTTAGATAAACGGTTACGCTAGTTTAGGCGACCCCTAAAAAGTGTTGCCTAAAGTTGAAAAGTGTGGCCTTTTGTTATGACCCGGCCGGTCGTTTTGAGAGTAATAGCTCTGATTCCCTATTTACTGATTCCCGTGTATCATTTTCTGCTTATTTGACTTCCCGAGAGGTTTTTTGTTTCAGAGTGAATTGGGACACTTAGTCCCTAAAATGGAAGTTTAAGTTCTATGATTTTGACGGTAGTGGGAACTGTATAAACACGACCTCGGAATGGAGTTTCGTCGGTTATGTTAGCTTCGTTAGGTGATGTTTGACCTAGGGGCATGTCCGGATTGTGTTGTGGAGGCCTGTAGCTAAATTAGGCTTGAAATGGCGAAAGTGGAATTTTTGGGAAGTTTGACCGGAAGTGGGACATTTTTGATATCGAGGTTGAATTCCAATTCTGGAAGTTGGATTGGGTCCATAATGTCGAATATGACTTGTGTGCAAAATGTGAGGTCAATCGGACGTGATTTGATAGGTTTCGGCATTAGTTATAAAAGTTTGACGTTTCAAAGTTCATTAAGTTTGAATTGGAGGGTGATTCATGATTTTAGCATTGTTTGATGTGACTTGAGGCCTCGAATAAGTTTGTATGGTGTTTTAGGACTTGTTGGTATGTTTGGTTAAAGTCCCGGGGGCCTCGGGTGAGTTTCGGATGCTTAACGGATCGAAATTATGACTTGTATAGCTGCTGAAGTTTTTCAACTTCTGGTGTCATCGCACCTGCGATGGGGTTGGCTGCATGTGTGGACATGCATGTGCGAATGGAGGATCGCAGAAGTAGATTTGGGTAGCCTATGTTGGGTTCGCATGTGCGGAAAGATTTAAGCAGAAGCGGCCTCCCTTCTGTGGTAGGAAGGTGCGCATGAGCGCTGAGGTCACAGGTGCGGCCCCTTGGTTGCATGAGCGCATCCGCAAGTGCGGCCCTCCTCTCGCAGATGTGGATTCGGGTGACTTAAGTTAAGTCCACACCGACAATGGAATTTCCGCAGGTGCGGCGTCGCAGGTGCAACTGGAAGCCCGCAGATGCGAAATAGTTGGGCAGAAAAGGGCCAAGTTCGTGAGTTTTATCCCATTTTCAATTTTAGGACTTTGAGAGCTGGAATTGAGGCGATAATTTAAGATGTTTTAGAGAGCATTTTGGGGTAATGATTCTTAAATCGTTTATGGTTATATTCCACTAATCTATAGTTGTTTTCATCATTTAATTATGGATTTTGGCTGAGAAATTTGGGGAAACAGGTTGGAAGTTCTTCAACTAAGTTTTGAGTTTTGATTCGAATTTTTATATAGGATTTGGATAATTTTGGTACGAGTGAACTCGTGAGTAAATGAGTGTTCATATTTTGTGACCTTTACCCAATTCCGAGATGTGAGCCCCGGTCGATGTTTTAGGGCGATTTTCGAAATTATTGTTTAAGTATTGATTTCGTTAATTAGATGAGTCTATTATAGTTGTATTTATGATATGCAATTTTGTTTGGCTAGATTTGGGCCATTCGTAGTTGGATAATCGAGGAAAAAACATTCTTACAGATTGATTGAGCTTGATTCAAGGTAAGTGTCTTGTCTAACCTTACAACAACAACATCCCAGTATAAAAAGCATATCACCCACCGTGGGACTCCAACCCACGACCACAACAACAACATCCCAATAAGTGCCTTGCCTAACCTTGTGTGGGGGAAATCCCCTTAGGATTTGGTCATGTCGTGATATGTGAGTGCCGTGTATGTGAGGTGACAAGTGCGTACACGGGCTATTTGTTGTAAAACTCGATTTGTTTTACTGAGTAGTAACCTGTTCTCATATTAATTAAGTTATACCAACATGTGTAGTTATCTTGATTAGTCTAATATCGCATGACTACGTGCTTTAACTACTTATTTGAACTCTATGCAGCATGCCTAGTTGACTTGTTGTTTCTCCTTGACATTATCAATCTTAACTATATGATTCGTGTTGTAACTGTTGTATTTATCGGTTTGAGCTATGTGTTTACTTTTGAGACTACGAGGTGGTACCTCGGGATTCTCCCTGCACATTTACTTTTGAGACTACGAGGTGGTACCTCGAGAGTTCTGCATATTTACTTCTGTGACTACGAGGTAGTACCTCAGGAGTTCTCCCTGCACATTTACTTTTGAGAGTACGAGGCGGTACCTCGATAGTTTTCCCTGCATATTTACTTTTGGGACTATGAGATGGTATCTCGGGAGATCCCCTGTTGAGTATTTACTTTTAGGACTACGAGACGGTATCTCGGGAGTGCCCCTGTTGTTATCACATTGTGTTGTGTTGTTATTGCTTTGTAAATACTTTCTGTTAACCTCTCCATTCTACTTCATTTTATTATATCATCTATCTTATTATTATATCCCAGTAGGTCCCAGACCTGACCTCGTCACTACTCTACCGAGGTTAGGCTTGACACTTACTGGGTACCGTTGTGGTGTACTCATGCTACTCTTCTGCACATGTTTTGTGTACAGATCCAGGTGCTTCTTATCAGCCCCGCTACTAGCTGAGAGTTCTTGCTGCTGTACGGAGATTCAAGGTACATCTGCCGCATCTGGATACCTCGAAGTCCCCCTCTCTTCTCTATTATGTCATTTCCCTTCCGTACTTCTTTTATTAGACTCTGGTGTATAGAGATATTAGTTTCCTTTTGTATATTATGACTTATGATGTTTCGGGTTTTGGGAATATTGTGTATTACTAGAGTGTTGGTTATTGTACAGGCTGGATTGTTTCCACTTGCTCCTGCCATATCTCAGGTCGAGGGGAGCATAGACTCCCATCGTCAGTACTCCAGAGCAGCGGGTTTAGGTCGTCCAGGTTCTAGAGATTATATCGATGCAGCTGGTAGCTCCAGCTCAGCCCGAGATTAGGGTAGCAGTTTTTGAGGTAGGGCAACTCAGACTTGAGAGATACAAGAAGTACCACCCTCCCACCTTCAGTGGATTGGCGTTAGAGGATGCCCAAGGTTTTCTGGAGGATTGTCATTGTATTCTTCGTACTATGGGTGTAGCGGAGTCGAGTGGGGTGTCCTTTACTACATTCCAGCTCAGAGGAGAAGCCTATCAGTGGTAGCGTGCTTGTGAGTTGGGTAGTTCGGCTGAGTCATCTTCACTTACATGGACTTAGTTCTCAGACATGTTCTTGAGGGAGTATGTTCCCTAGAGTCTCAGAGAAGCATGACACACGGAGTTTGAGTAGTTGCGCTAGGGTGCTATGACTGTGTCAGAGTATGCAGTTTGCTTCAGTGATTTGGCCCGACATGCACCAGCCTTGGTTGCTACAGTTCAAGAAAGGGTTCGTCGGTTTATCGAGGGACTCCACCCCAGTATCAGTCTTAGCATGGCTCGGGAGTTGGAGATGGATATTTCTAACCAGTGGGAGATTCTCTTATTGTGGACCTTGTGTATCGGTAGTGTTTGGTTGTTCTTAGTGTTTTTGAGACCAGAGCCAATTTATTATTACTCAGTATGGTAGACTTTGATGTTATTTTAGGCATGGACTAGTTGTCGTGATTAGAGTGGAGAGGTACACTAGAGTATACTCGTACCAGAGTTATTTCATTTCTTAAAGCTCAACGATTGGTTGATAAGGGGTGTGCCGTGTATCTAGCTTATTTCCAGCTAATCTTCTGGGCATGCCGCCTGATAGAGATATTGACTTTGGAATTGATTTGTTGCCGGGCACTCAGCCCATCTCTATTCCTCCATATCATATGGCTCCTCCTGAGTTAAAGGAGTTGGAGGAGAAGTTACAGGAGTTGCTTGATAAGGGCTTCATTCGGCCCAGTGTGTCACCTTGGGGTGGTTCGGTCTTATTTGTGAAGAAGAAGGATTATTTTATGTGGATGTGTATGGATTATCGCCAGTTGAACAAAGTCACAGTAAAGAATAGGTATCCATTGCCTCGTATTGATGATCTATTGAATCAGTTACAGGGTACCAAAGTGTTTTTCAAGATTGACTTACGCTTAAGTTATCATCAGTTGAAGATTCGGGAGCCAGATATCAGACTGCTTTTAGGACTCGATATGGTCACTATGCGTTTCTTGTGATATCATTTTGGCTGACCAATGCCCCAGCAGCATTTATACATTTTATGCATAGTGTGTTCCGACCCTATCTTGACTCATTCAGCATTGTGTTTATTGACAACATTCTGTTGTACTCCCGGACCCGGGAGGATCATGAGCAGCACTTGAGGACTGCGCTTCAGACCTTGTGAGAAATGAAGTTATATAAAAAAACATTTTCTAAGTGTGAGTTTTGGCTAGACTTAGTGGCATTCTTGGGTAATGTAGTATCGAGTGATGAAACCCAGGTGGATCTGAAGAAGTTTGAAGCAGTGTAGAGTTAGCCCAAACCGTCCTCAGCTATGGAGATTCGGAGTTTTCTTAGTTTGGCATTGTATTACCGTCGATTTATAGAGGGTTCTCATCTATTGCAGCACCTATGACCAGCCTAACCCAGAAGGGTGCTTCGTTCAGGTGGACAAAGGAGTGTGAGGAGAGCTTTCAGAAGCTCAAGACAACTTTAACTACAGCCCCAGTATTAGTATTGCCTGCAGGTTCAGGATCTTATACTGTATATTGTGATACTTCACGGATTAGTCTCGGCACGGTGTTGATGCAGGATGGTATGGTGATTGCCTACACGTCTAGACAACTGAAGGTGCATGAAAGAACTATCCTATCCACGACCTTGAGTTAGCAGCTATTGTTCATGCCTTGAGGATTTGGCGGCAATATTTGTACGGTGTCCCTTATGAGATCTACATCGATCACCGGAGCTTGCAGCATCTGTTCAAATATAAGGATGTTAACTTATGTCAGCGGAGGTGGTTGGAGCTGCTTAAAGATTATGATATCACAATTTTGTACTATCCTGGAAAGGCCAATGTAGTGGCCGATGCCTTGAGTCGCCGGGCGGAGAGTTCGGAGAGCTTAGCATATCTACCAGCAGCAGAGAGACCGTTGGCGTTGGATGTGCATGCCTTAGCCAACCAGTTTGTTAGATTGGATATTTCTTAGCCGAGTCGAGTGTTGGCTTGTGTAGTCTCTCGGTCTTCTCTTTACGATCGTATTAGGGAGCGTCAGTATGATGACCCCCATCTGCTTGTCCTTAAGGACAGGGTTCAGCACGGTGATGCTAAGTGTCATGACCCAAAATCTGACATGGGTCATGATGGCGCCTAACGGTGCCGCCAGGCAAGCCAATGGTGATTTACCAATTTAGTTACCGGTTTTAGTATTTTTGTAATCAACATTTTTCCTTAATTAGACAGTGTAAAATAGAATTTATGGAGTAATTGAAAGTAACTGCACGAACCACGATAAATAAATAACTTGAAAGGACCACCAAAACCCGATGTCACAAGTGCATGAGCATCAACTAGGAATTATGATAAATGCAACATCTGTCTGGAATACAAATTAGTCTGGAGTATGTAAATAACACTGATGGAGACTTTGTCTGCTGCGGATTAATAACATGGAATGCAGCTCACCGTAAGACCCCGCAATAGCTGCGCCTTTGCGCCCAAAAGATCACTAAACATACATGAACCTGCACAAAAATGTGCAGCAAGTGTAGTATGAGTACGTAAATCAACGTGTACTCAGTAAGTATCAAGTCTAATCTCGAAGAAGTAGTGACAAGAGGTTGACTTTGGCACTCACTATGGGTTAATAATATTAAAATAGTAATATTTAAATGGATATGGTTTATTTGAATAACAATACTTTCCCTAACAAGCGGAAATAAATAATTCTTGCATATTCAATAATTTCCAATTAATCATTTATCTTCACAAGTTGCAATAGAATGTCAAGGTATCGTGTAATTATTATTATTAAGCACAATTTTTGTCGAGGTCGTACGGCCCGATCCAGAGTGTCGTGTACACTGCCAAGGGATGTGCGGCATGATCCATTGATGCATCTATACTGCCGAGGCATTCGACTCGCTCCACAAGAAAGGAGGACAGTTTCTTATGAACCTCCTGATTGAGAAGTTATTATAAGTCTAACATATAAGGATGTACAATTTCTATTAACATACAAGTAATTTGCACAAAATTCAAGTAAATTGAATTCGGTGTTTTACTATTTCCTTTTACGATTTCCAATATAATTTCAGTACTTTAATTAAATAAAGGATGCAATTTTCATAAGTAATTCATGATTTGAGTCCTAAACTACCCGGACATAGCATAATTAGTAGCTACGTACGGACTCTCGTCACCTCATGCGTACGTGGCCCCCGCAATTAGCAACAATTATAAATTTAAATCACATATAATGTAAATTACCTCTTACAAGGTTTGACAAGAGATTTACCTTGCTCCGAAGTTCCATAGCCGGCTCCAACGACACTCTAACACCTCAAACCAATACTTCTCGATCCAAAACTATGCAAACAATGTGCAAACCAATCAAACTGTATACTCCGATGGTTGAAATTTAACAATTTATAAAAATTCTAAACTCCACTTGAAAAGTTGGTAGTGGGCCCCATGTCTCGTAACCCGATAAAACTCACAAAATCCGACAACCCATTCAATTACGAGTTCAACCATACTGATTTTATTCATATTCGACTCCGAATCGGTATTCAAAACTCGAAAATTTGTTTTGTGAAATTATAGAAATGTCTTCCGATTTCTTCTTGAATTATCCATAATCTAACGCCAAAAATGAAGATTAATCCATGAAATATAATCATAAATGAGTGAAGAATGCTTACCCCAAGTTTTGTGGTGAAATTCCTCTCACAATTCGCTAAATCCCGAGGTTTCCAACTAAAAATACGGAATAATGGCTCAAATTTCCGAAATAGAGGACTTATAACACTGCCCCGACTTCCTTCTTCGCGTTTGCGAGCCTCCCATCGCGTTCACGATGAACAAAATTCTCAAAAGCCATTTTAAAACTCTTCTCATACAACCTCTAGTATAATGGTCATAACTTTTTGTACAAAACTCCAAATCACAATTGGTTTGACTTTATGAAAACTAGACATCAAGGGCTATAACTTTCATATGTTGATCATATCCAATTCTTTGTAGAGTACGAGATATAAGCTTCCACAGTCAGCCCAGTGCAACACAGATTTCCAAACTCTTCCCGGACAGCCTGTAGTGTATCCACCATAACGCTTTCGACACAACTCCAAATAACAAATGATTTACCTTTGTGCAAACTAGACACCAAGGACTACAACTTTCATTTTGTGGATCATCTCCAGATTCATTATAGATTGTGAGATATAAGCTTCCAAAGTCGGACGGCGGGCAACAGAAATTCCTTTTTCGTGAACGCGAGATCCTCTACGCGAACGCGAAGAACAAAGTCCCAGCAGCAAAATCCTTCTTCGCGAACGCGAGAGGATCGTCACGAACGCGAAGAACAACACCAGAACCAGCAGCATCAAAACACCCAAACTTGGTCCGGTACCATCTCGAATCTCACCCGAGGCCCCCGGGGCCCCGTCCGATCACACCAACCTATCCCAAAACACGACACGAACTTGTTCAAGGCCACAAATCACATCAAACAACATCAAAACCATGAATTGCGCATCGATTCAAGCCCAATAAACTATTGAACTTCTAACTTCCACATCAGATGCCGAGACCTATGAAATCAAGTCCGTTTGAGCTCAAATTTTGCACATAAGTCATAATTGACATTACGGACCTACTCCTACTTCCAAAATTGGAATCCGACCCCGATATCAAAAAGTTCACTCCTGGTCAAACTTCCCAAAAACCTTCAAATTTTCACCTTTCGCCAAATGACTCCGAAACGACCTACATACGTCCAAATCCACATCTTGACACGCCTCTAATACCAGAATCACCATACGGAGCTATTCCCGGACTAGGAATCCCAAATGGACATCGATAACATTGAAATACATTTCAACCCAAATTTATGAAATTCTTCCCAAAATGCCAACTTCTATAATAGTCGCTGAAACGCTCTCGGGTCGTCCGAAACCCGATCCAAACATACGCCCAAGTCTAAAATCATCATACGAACTTGTTGGAACCTTCAAATCCCTATTCCGAGGTCGTTCACTAAAAAGTCAATGTTTGGTCAACTCTTCCAACTTAAAGCTTCGAAATTTAAAATTTTCTTTCCAAATCAACTCCAAACTTCCCGAAATTACATTCCAACCACACATACAAGTCATAACACCTGAAGCGCAGCTACTCAAGGCCTCAAACCGCCGAGTGAGACGTCAGGGCTCAAACTGATCGATCGGGTCGTTACATTATCTCCTACTTAAACATACATTTTTCCTCGAACGTGCTAAGGACTGCCTAGAGTTGTCCAAAATCACTGTATAATACCTTGTGCACCTACCCGTGCCACCACATTCCTATTGGATACATTAGTTCGAGCCATACTGCAAACTTTCCCTATAACCTTAGTTAACAAGCTTTAGAAAAACCATGTTCCCACTTCTGAATTCTTTTACAAGACCAGACTCTAACACATGAACACCATACCAATCACCATGCTGTACCAAAACATGATTGTACACTTGTGCTAAAATCACCCCATGCACTACATAAGCCGGTTGCCCATAATAACATCCTCTGACCCCAATATCTTTAAATTTTCGTGAATTTGTAGCCCATAATACACCTCATAACACATATAAGCCCTGCTCCAATACTCAAAATACTGTCACGACTAAAGAGATGCGTAGAAATGCATAACCACTTGCCGAATTAACAAAACATAGAGTCTCTCCTACTGACAAGGACCATTACCTCATTCTGAACTAAATAGCGATATTTGTTCTTTAATATACCTTATATAAATCTAATTGCACTAATTTTATGGTCAAATACTCTTGTCTGACTCAATATAAGCTACATAGGCAATACGCCACCTCATACAATGACCAAGATCTCATGTGACATCAACAATGCGCCAACAAGCTTCAAACTCGAATAAGATACATAAGAAAAAATGAACTCTGGAATGGAACTTCCAAGCACGTGTAATGAATAAAATGCTCGAACAGACGCTATATACTCTCCTCAGAGAATGCAAAACAAAATACACAGAAACAAATATACGCAACCATACTCAATATTTCATTGTTGCAGCGTGCTACCCGATCCATCATGACATTGTTGCAGCGTGGAACCCGATCCAAACATTATATAACCGAATATAAACCACAAGCATGCCAAGTGCATAATACAAATACCGGGAAGACGGATAGCACTACATTCTACACAACTCAAGCGCAACTAAGGCGCGATAATACCTCGCATCTCCAGAGCCATCCTACTCATATTACACTACAAGCTATAAGCAACCTCACACCAATTCTGATCATATCATACTGAGCCAATATCCTTCTAAAGATCCACAATAACCTTTTTCCATGACACACAATTGTAGTGCCCTCTTTTTCTTCTTCGTGAAAGCAGGGTTTCGAATTGTGACAACTCTTTTAAATGGAAGATAGGTATTAAAAGAGAAGAGTCACCACCTAACGATTTTAAGGTGCGTTAGGGCACCTATTGTGCAAATAACTCTGTTTGACCAGTCAACGTCACCAAAGATAGGGTGAGGGCTCAAATTACCTCAAAGAGAAGGTGTTAGGCACTCTTCGAGGTCCACAACTATGGGTCCCAGCCAAATTTAGAACTATGTGGATTATGTAATTAGACTAGGTGATGAAATAAACAAAGAGAATATAAAGGTCGGAGAAGTTCATTATAACTCAATTGGTACAAATCTTAAGGACTACAAGGACACAACTACAATGTTTAAACAACTAAATGTAGATATCAAATATATAAAAAGGAGGGGGGGGGTCCTATGTCTTTTAGCCTAAAGGATCACCCCATGCAACATAAATAATACTTCTCAACTCCCTTAAGATAGGGGTCGCTCATATTATTTAGTAGGCACAGACTTTCATCTCCTACCATCCAATTACTATGTTAAAGTTGTTTACTTAAAACCTCTCTAATTCAATTCTAAATCGTACCTTGCTCGTGCACTAACTGTCCCATGCCTATGGCCCAGGAGGCTTTGGACCTACTATTTGGATGGTTCTAGAATTTACTTAGGCTGTTCAAAAATGATAAATCTAAGCAACATTCAAAACATGTAGGACTGCACATAAAGACACTAAATGGATCAAGTTGGCCTCCACACGTAAGCAACAAATGCACGCGAGCAAGTTCATATTATTGGCAGTAGACAAATTTTATAATTAAGACAAATTTGAGTTCTTAAGTCCTATAGACATGCTCCTATGTCATTTTGATTTTTCAAGTGTACAAGCAGTGTTGTTGTTCTGGAACAACGAATTTGCAGATTATAGGTATTATAAATCTTATAGGCATGATCTCTAAATATTTTGCGCATTGAGGTAATAAAACTGTTTGAAACCTTAAAAATTATCCGCGTTTGATTTTATGGGCATACTTTCCAGGCGAGTAACAGTATCCTATAGGCAGGATTTCTAAGATTTGGCAATTGATACTAATTCTATAACACTTGATCATTATAGGCATGCTTTCTAGGCGAGCAATATAAAGGAAACAACAATAAAAGTAGCTAGTTAATCAATTAAGGTCTTATAGACATGATATATAGATGAGGATCATAAGTTACTATTGTAACACCCCAGAAAATTTTGAAGTAGTTAAGCGCTATTAAGAAAGTCGATGTGCGCTAATTATATTATTTTGTGTGAAGACGAGGACTATTAATGGGATAGATATCAAGTGTACGAGTCATATTATAAGTGATATGGGGTCTAAGGAGAGCCTTAAGTCCAAGTAAAGTTTGAAATTTCATGATAAACTAAAGTTCCAAATGAGTATGCACAAGACAAAACTTTGGACGGGCATATATATATATATATATATATATATAGAGAGAGAGAGAGAGAGATAGGTAATGTATGACTATAAAATTAAAGGTATTTGAGTTTAGTTTCTAATGATTCAAACCATTTGTCAGTTGGACTTTTCTACAAAAAGTTATGACCAAATAACCAAAGGCTGGCGGAGGAGCCTGTGGATGCGAAGCATCCGAGGCCGCATCCGAAAAGAGAGGCTGGCAGTGAAGTGGTTCCATAGCATCCAGGTCCGCATACGAGCTTCAAAGATGAGTGACGTGGGGATGCAAAGCATCCAGGGCCGCATCCGAAACCCAGAAATCTGGGACTATAAATACAAGGTCGGGTAAAGAGGGTATTTTGTGTATTTGGGGGTTAGGGTTCTTGAAGTGAAGGGGCGATTTTGAGATCAAATGAAGTTCAATCGATCAAGGTAAGTTGTTAATGATGTTTTGAGATGATTATTACTCAATATACATAAGTTCTAACATCATTCTTACATCCAAATAAAAGATTTCATCATCAAACCCTCAAGAACACAAAAATCACCAAAGTAGTGATTTTTCAAGATTGATCTACTAGAGGTAATTCCAATGCTTCAAACTCGTTTATTATGAGTAATTAGAAGTATTTGAAGCATTTGTTACAAGTTTTAATTGTTGAGAGATTGGATTATAAAACTCTAGTTCATGGCATGAATAGTACTTTTTGAGAAAATAAGAGAGAAGGTGAATGGTAATCTTGGCGATGAAATTTATGAATACAATGAACCTATGTGATTTGTTACTAATATTGGTATCATTGGATGTTTTTATTGTAGATTGAAGTTGATTAGTGTAGTGCATTGTTGTAGTATCATTAAGGGAAGAATTTGAGGTATGTTGGCTAAACATTCTCTCTTGGAATTGAATTCCGTAATGTTCCCGTAAGTTTTAAAGTGTGGGATGCATATTAAAATGTTGTGGCTTTGAGTCGTGTTTCAAATGAGAACTAGTATACCAATTTGGTGAGAAAAACGCGATATGCTTAAGACTCAAAATTGCTGATATGTGTGCCTAAAGTCTTGATTGGAAGTGTCTTATCGTTGATAACCTATAAAGATGGTTGGAAATGAAATAAGTTAATTGGGGATGTAGAATATGGCCAACGTGCCAAGAATTAAAGTTATGACTATGGCTAGTAGTGCAAATTATTTGATAGAATGCGATAAAGAATATGAAATGAGCCTCGACTCAACTGTGTTAAAAGTGATTTGGAAAATAGAATTTGCCTAAGAGCCTTTGTACTAAATTTATACCCATTAGTGGTTGCTTTAACTAATGCTTTGCTTTATAAATATATCTAGTGTGATTCGAGTTCTATATACTCATGTGTTGAACTGGTACATTGTCATT
>AWOL01S0027605.1:7660-21362 GCA_000715115.1 Nicotiana otophora | reverse complement strand
TTTTGGGAGCATCATTAGCAAAACCGAGTAAGGGTGGGTCATAAGTAATGACGCAAAATGATATTTTGAAAGTATATATACTTATTTGAAACATATGAGGGCAAAATTGGGTAACAACAGCTGCCCCTCTTTACCCGGGAATGATGAAAGAGTTATCGGATAAAGAAAATGATGACCGACTTTGGCCGAATTGAGCGGGGAATGATGTGATTTGAAAAATGGAGGCCGAACCCTAGTTCCTGAGTTGCCTACATATCCCTGGTATTGCGGGAATCAGGCCGTGTGTAGTTCTGGATCCAACGGTGAACGAAACCGATGTAGTTGTTATAGGAATAGTCGTATGTTTCGGAAAGGGTTCTTTTGGATAGAATAGTATCGGATGAATTTATGCAGAGTCATGGATGTGAATTTGAAATATCGCGGATGTGTCCTGAGACAGATATCTGAATGGTCATAGAGTAAAAGGCAAGCAATTACTGTTGTTTGAAGCAATTGAATGATGTGAACATTGCGAACGGAAATCGGAGCGAATATTGCTCTTTTCTTAAGAACGGTTACCCCCTCGATTACCTGTAAAACTTAAAACACGGTGCATGCGAATAAATATATGGGATATTGCAAAACTTTAAACGTGATGCAAATTCCCTTTGAACCATGAAGGTTGTCTTTGGATGATGAGGATGATATCCTTCGACCATGATGTCTTGGGCTATGAAGCATATGATAAGGGATTCGTAGGCTATGAAATGGTGTCCTCGAGCTGTGAGGATGGTGCCTCTGGACTATGACGCCTTTGAATAATGATGCGCAGTTTTGAGAGATCCTTAGGCCATGGATTGATGTCTTCCAGCTATGAGGATGATGCCTTAAGACTATAACGCCTTCAGACAAAATGGCGCTGTTTCAGCCAATGAAATGCAAGGATATGGCAGTATCGATCATTTGATAAAAGAAAAAAGTGATGCATGGTTATATGCGAGGACGAGTTAAGACAAGGCTTAGTCTTATATAAGATTAGGGCAGTGCTTAGCCTGATGTGAAGAAGGGAGCCAATGCATAGTCTCATGCAAGCAAAAGCAGTGCTTAGCCTTATGCCGAGGATGGAGACATCGCTTCGTCTCATGCAAAGAAAGGCAGTGCTTAGCCTTATGCAGTGTAGTGGAGACAATATTTAGTCCTATGAAAAGAAAGGCAATACTTAGCCATATGCAGGAAACAGAGACAACGCTTAGTCTCATGTGGGGAAAGGCAAGGCTTAGCCTTATGCTAGGAAGAGAGATAGTAGTTAGCCTTATGCAGAGAACGGAAATAGTTCTTAGTCTCATGCAAGGAAAGATAGTGCTTAGACTTATGCAATTACATAGGCAATATTTAGCCTCACGCAAGAAGTGGAGACAATGCTTAGTCTCATGCAAAGGAAGGGATACAAGGCTTAGTCTTATGCACAAGAAAGACAGTGCTTAGCCTTATGCAATTACAAAGGCAATGCCTAGCCTCATGCAAGAAAGAGATACAATGTTTAGTCTCATGCAAAGAAAGGCAGTGCTTAGCCTTATGCAATTTCGGAGGCAATGCTTAGCCTCATGCAAGTAAAGGATACAATGCTTAGTCTCATGCAGGCAGTGCTTAGCCTTATGCAATTTCGGAGGCAATGCTTAGCCTCATGCAAGTAAAGGATACAATGCTTAGTCTCATGCAGGCAGTGCTTAGCCTTATGCAATTTCGGAGGCAATGCTTAGCCTCATGCAAGTAAAGGATACAATGCTTAGTCTCATGCAGGCAGTGCTTAGCCTTATGCAATTTCGGAGGCAATGCTTAGCCTCATGCAAGTAAAGGATACAATGCTTAGTCTCATGCAGGCAGTGCTTAGCCTTATGCAATTATGGAGGCAATGCTTAGCCACATGCAAGACGCGGAGACAATGCTTAGTCTCGTGCAGGCAGTACATAGCCTTATGCAATTATGGAGGCAATGCTTAGCCTCATGCAAGAAACGGAGACAATGCTTTGTCTCATGCAAGGAAGGGCAATGCTTAGCCTTATGCGAGAAAAGCAAAGGATAGTTGTGAGAGGGTGAAGTATTTCTTAGCTTGATGTGTTGCGTTTGGAAACCTTGTCATTATGAAGATAGTGATTTTGCTGTGTGTATATATTTGTGAATATTCCCGTTGAGTTCGTTGTGCCTGCATTCAAAGAAAAATTATGAGTTTTGTGGGGGAAAGGCTGTTTCGTGCTTTTGACTCCTTGCTTTGCCTTCACTCTTGTGTTGTAGTCCTGTTTGAGTTATCCTGGGTAGCATCCGGTTATTATAGAAACAAAGTTTTTGAAAAATATGTATGCATTTGACAAATTATTGGCAAAGGTATGTAAGATCAAATAATTTAGATAAGCCGGTAACTGTGACACATTTACAGACATTGCAACCTCCTTTTTTTAGACTTTTAAGGGTCCTCCTAAAACTTCTGCCCCAGTTTAAATGCATACTTCTAACAATACGTTTTGTTTGTTCCATACACGATGAAGTCGACTCAACTTGCGATCTTGCCCCTAGTTTCTGACCATGGGAAAATGAAGATTTTATTAAGATGCAACCGAACATAGAGGGCTGCCTACGTATCCCCTCTTAAACAAAAATCAGGTCAAGCATAGTTCAGTTATATCAAGTGATGAAGTGTGAACAATTCTAAACATAGTATCTTTTGACTGCGTCTGAGTAGATCGGTTTTGGTCCAATCTCTCCGTCCATTTCTGCAAGTATAAGTGCTCCTCCTGTCAGTACCCGATTAACCATATAGTGACCCTTACAATTGGGTGAAAACTTCCCCTTGACTTCATCTTGATGTGGGAAGATTCGTTTTAGCACCAATTGCCCCAGTGTAAATTGCCTCGGTCTGACCCTTTTGTTTAAGGCTCTTTCCATCCTTTTCTGATAGAGTTGACTGTGACACACCGCATTCATTCAGCCTCTGGTATAATTCTTAAAGAAGGGATTTTCTACATCGGCGGGAATAACCGCTTCAGTACCGTAAACCAATAGGTAGGGAGTTCCCTCAGTTGATGTGTGAACCGTGGTACGATACCCGAGCAGAGCAAATGGCAGCTTCTCGTGCCATTGTTTGTAATTATCTATCATTTTCCTCAGTATCTTCTTGATGTTTTTGTTGGTAGATTCTACAACTCCATTTATTTGCGGCCTATATGCTGTGGAATTGTTATGCTTGATCTTGCAATTTACACACATGGCCTTCATTAGATCACTATTGGGATATACGGTGATGCCTACATCTAGAAAGATGGTTGGTAAGAGATATAGCTATGGAAGAGTTGAGTCAGAGGAACTCGATTTTTGCATCATACTTATGATGGATAAATATGAGGTATTCAGCAACTCATGTGTATACTAAGATGTGTAAGCTTCTTGATAAGGATCCCTAAGGCAAGAATGACAATCAACTCTTACTGTAAAAAGGAATAAGGAGGGAGACACAAGTTTCAGCGAGTAAAAGAAGCAAGGTGAAAAAGGGTACGAGGAACCCAGTTAATGAAGATTATAAGTATTACAGTTCCGGCAGAAAAATATAAGCATTGCGAGTTACCCTCAAAAGTAACAGAGGTATGCCTAATTGGCCACACCCATTTCAATTATACCTTATTGAGGGCTAACAGGTGTAGATTAAGAAAAGGACGGGATATCATAATCTGGCTGGGGTTAGAGTAACCCAAAATGGAGAATTGATTGTTTGTGTTAGTTGACATTTCCGAAGGATATTGCAAATGTGCTAACAGGTCTCTTTGTGAGACACCCAAATGGCGCACTCTAAAATAGTACACCTAGATATGAGTATCACAATGATGGGCACTGGAAGCCTGGAAGGGATAAATATTATCTTAGTATGGCTCCCGTCCCTAGTGGAGAGATAATGCTAGGCAACCCGAAGAGCCAGTGGATAGAGCAAAGGAGAGCTAAGAGCAAAAGAATATCTTGTTGAAGTTTTCAGAATAAAGTGATAGACAGAAATGTTAGCAGGAAATAAGAAGAGAGCTAATTAAGCATTAAGAGTAAGATATGATACATTGATGACAACGGTAGATCAATAAAGAAAGAATGTGATAAGAAAGAGAAAGGGATAAGATTGCACTTATTCAAATCCTATAGATATGCTACGATTCCAGAACATTATGCAAACACGACGTCAAGGAGAGGAGGTAAGGGTTCTTGTCTGAGATATTATTGATAGATAAGGAGCTAGTGCAGGATGTAAGTTAAGATAAAGTAAATGAACCATGGAAGATTACGCAGAATATTGATATGAGAATGAGCCAATGAGTAGTTGATTCAGGAAGAGCCTAGTTATGGCTAGATAAGAGGATACAGATAAATCAATAGATTGTGCAAGATAAACAGAGTGAACCTACATGGGGAATTTAATCTCACAAATCTGACATCATGACATTGAGAAATATTCAGATAGTGGTTGGGGTAGTTAAAGGAAATAAAAGAGAGTGCCACTGGGATGATAGTCAAAATATCAAGTTCGGAAGCACCCCTGCAAGCACAAAGGCATGGAGGTAAGTAACCACGGATAATTATAGGCGAGGAGGGACATCAAATATTTCGTCGAGTATACGATGTAATAAGCTTGCGGCTTTAGAAGAGTCAGAGGGTCCTCCCTAAATACTACAATGAAAGACTAGTTGAGAAAGTAAGGAATAAGACTTCAACCTAACTCAGTGACCTAAAGATAGAATGGTCTTATAACAACAGTCTCACAACAACATTGTATGCACTCCATACGAAAATGACACCTACCGTGGCTAATGAATGGGAAGTAAAATCAAAAGTGATATCCAAGATCATATGAGTTGTATGGAATTCCAATATGTATGGGCACTAAGATAAGCTAAGTATGCACAATATATGGGGGAGAAAGACCAGGAAAAGTAAAAGCCAAAGTTTAAAGAAATTTGAGAAGGAACAAAAGAAATTATTCGATCAATGATCTGAAGTTAGTTATGTTATGAACGCACTTAAGAGTTGGAGTTTTATACATGCAGCATATACAGCCGTGGAAGATTCTGGTATAAGTTAAAATAAAGAATTGAGCCCAGGTCATAGATCGAATTGTTAAAGGATTATATCATGGATATTCCACAGCGCCCATAAAAGGCTAAACATAATAACTCATACCATGAACTGCAGATCAGGAGATAGTTTAAGCCTACATAAAGGTTGATCAGAAGAAGGAGAAAACTAAAGAGTTACATCAACGAAGTAAATCAGGAATCTAATTATTGGACCCAAAAAATTATAGAAATCGTTATTGAGCACATTACAGGATCACTCTCAATGTCATAGATACAAGAGGGATAGTATAATAACCATATTTTATAACGGCCCTACGATAAAGCCGGTTAGAAAGGTACGAACCTCCTAAGAAGTCAGTACGAAGCTCCCACCGGATTGTGTATGCACTAGAGGTGCAAGTATTATAATAGAGCTTCAAGTTATGGACGTGAATTATATTTATGTGGAAGGGAGGTCATGAAAGAGATAGAAGATACGATGCGAGATTTTAAGGTATGTAAGGTAAAGGTGAACAACGTACAAGATACTCAAAGGCAGAAGATCGTGAATAGTTCATGCTTTGGATAGAAGGTTAGAAGCATTGGGATTCAATATCCAAGAATGATAGCACCATCGTTAGTGGCGTACCTTCTAGCCTATGGTTTCTAAGTACTGAGAGATCTGGTCAAGAGGGTAAAGAAGAGTTAGAGACGATGTGATGTCTCGCTTAATGTTCCAGAATAACATAAGGGAATCAATGGCGCAAGCAAGTTGATGGAAGGTTGTGAGTAGTATAAATAAATACGTAGAGGTCGCAAGCTAAAGTATAGTAAAGAGACGAGGTTTTATGACAGGAATAAGGATAAGAAAGGGCGAGTGAAAAGGTGATGAGAATGGATATGAAAAGGTGATGAGAATGGATAAGTCCTCAGGATTAAGCCCATGTAAACAAGAGAGCTGATGGTTTCTCTAAATTATGGGAAGCTCAGTAGAGCCTGAATGAACTCAAAGGAGACTAAGACTAGTAACATTATAAGAGATGGAATGTTGCCCTGGTAAGAGAATAAGGGTGTAATTGTGATAGATAACGGATGACATTTGGGCCTTCGATTGAGTAATGATTTGACAAAGAAAAGAAAGGGATCTCATGAATTGGACAGGATTAAAATACCCACGCAAGGTTAATCGCAATGGGATACTATGAGATACGTTTATGAAAGCATGGTATCGCCCCAGGTGGATTAGTCTAATCATTTCAAATGTTCCCCGATGAAACGTGAACCCTAGCGGTAGTGTTACATAAAAGATTAGGTTTTCAGGGGTAGATTATAGATCGATATTGAGGTGAATCAACAATGGATGGATAAAAGTTATAAAGTATGAGATGAGACTAGGCCGTCATTCTTAAGATGAATGGTAATGTGGAAGCATTAAAGGACATATATTTATACATATTGGATAAGCAATGAAAGTAACCTAGAATTTGGTAGCAGACCTCAGTAACGAGAAATCGAGGTAAGAATTATGGTAAAGTCATACGGATGGATAACTGGGTCTATGAAATAAGATATAGCAATATTTGTAAGTTCGATAAAATACCGAGCGAAGAACTTCAGTAATGGCTAAAAGTCAGAGAGAAAAGGAAAGAAGAGACGCATAAGCGCACTTACAAGGTCAGAGTCGTACATGCTGCATGATAAAAGGTAGCAACGGTTACAAGACTGGAAGGATTTCGACCATAAGTCATGGTGTGAGAACGAGGCTTAAAGGGGGTAATGCCCTGGCCTTTAGACTTATTCACAAAACAGTTGCCTAGATGGCAAGAGGAGCACTCAAGTATTCACAAGAGTTATGGGTTATGAGAATGATAAGTACATCAGTCAACATTCGATGACAAATGTTCCAAAGGGGGGAATGATGTTACATCCCGCATTTTTGTATGTTAAAGTTTCGTCGTAATTTAATCGACGTAAGTTCGGGAATGAGATTATTTTGAGATTATAAGAATCATGCTATTTCAAACAAGTGATGAGTAAATTCGTGAACGTGAGAGGGGAAGCAAGTCAAAGAAAATGAATTTTCGTCCAAGTTTGACATGTTGGGATAAAATACGGCCCGAGCTAAAATACTCGTTTCCATATAAGGTACCACATGACCATGATAGTAAGGTGTATAAGGTATGTGAAAAGTGAGAGTATTTTAAGTAAGTTGAAATAATTTTTAATTATGTGGTTAATTGCTTAATTATTGGTAATGGGACATTACCTAGTTAATTAATAATAGGTGGTGGATTAATTGAAGTCTTTGGATAAATACTAATGCATAAAAACGTGGCAGCCCTTTGAAATATATGAAGTGACTCATAATTTGAAAGGAAAGGTGTCAATTTAAGTGTCATACACATGACACATCCGTAGGATATCAAAAGTTTTGCCTTGTATAAACAAGTGCAAGTCCCAGATTCTCTTTTTCAGCTTCTCAAAGAAACTAATATCACATTCATTGGTCCTAACAACGATCACGATAAATTCAAGCTACCAGATTATAGTTGGGGTCGCAGTAAGAAATTGGAATTAAAAAGAGTTGTGAAAATTGGATTAAAGTGAGATGCTTATGTTTGCTAAGCTATCGGATGAAAGCCATAAAATTCATATGAGACTACGTAATACTATAGCAACGGGATTTTGCGATAATCATTCGCAAGAATATCGTATGGATTTTTTCCTACTCCGATCTCGCCGATACGTGATTTGTTATAATTGACATATATTAGAGGGATTGTCAATAGAATTGGCTCAGGTATGTTAAGGCTAAGCTCTTCCTTCATTTTGCATGATCTCGTAATTGCACAAGTTAGATAACGAGGTATAAAGAAAAAATTCATGTTCCGGAATTTATGTATATTTTTCCTAGTCTTGTAAGTACAATATTCAATTGAGTATTTCCTCCTTCCAGTCAAGAGAGCAGAGAGTCTATATATATATATAGTATTACAGTATTTTCATTACCATCGAGCTATAATCGATGTGCAGGCTCCTATTGGGCAACCTCTGATATGATGGTAAGTTATATACCGATCCTACTGTGGCCGAGCGCCTATGAGCAAGCCCAGTTGGACGGTATACAGAGACTAGTATGGCCGAGCACCTATGAGTGAGCCTACTACTGCAGAGCAGTTATATATGTATATACCGAGCCTTATAGGGTCGGACAACTATTGTACTTACTATATTGAGAGAGTTGAGTCAGTATCAGCAAGTGAGCATATCTTCAGATTATATTTGACTTCCAGTTACTTCCAGTTATTATATTATCAGTTCAGTTTTAGCTTTCAATATATTGCCTTACATACTCGGTACATTATTTCGTATTGACGTTCCTTTTCTGGGGGCGCTGCATTTCACGCGTGCAGGTTCAGATAGATAGGCAAGTAGACCTCCTCATTAAGTGTTGCCCGAGTTCAGCTTGATCGGTATGCTCCATGCCTTTCAGAGTTGCCGAGTCTAGAGCTTTATGTACGACTTGTGTATATATGTATATATGTTATTAGTAGGTCAGGAAGCTGATTCGATCACAGTATATCCATCAGTAGAGGCTTGTAGACATATCATGTCATTTAGTGTAGTACGTTGGGCTTGCGGGCCTTGTAGTTATATTTGGTTGGTTTGTCAGCTGCAATATTATGACGGCCTTGTCGGCCTAGCTTTATATTGATATTTAGTCATCATTCGCAGTTGTCTTGCAATGTGGCCCATGGTAAACGTATGATATCATATGTTCAGAGTCCTTTAGCCACAAGTTGGTACGCAAGGATAGGTGAGGCACCGGGTGCCGGTCTCGCCCCCAGGCTCGGGACGTGACACCATAAGCCTTTCATAGTACTTTGAGTCTTGAGCTCTGATGAAGAACTTATTCATTTGTTCTTCTTCAAGTTCTGGTTTTACTTTCCCAGCTTCAGATCTCCACAGAATAGCATATTCGTGAAAGGTTTTTGTTGGTTTCTTCTTGAGGTTTTAAATGTAGAAAATGTTTGGTGCATTTTTTGTGTTGAACCTGAATTTGTCCATGAAATCTGACGCCATGCTTACCTAATTAACCCACTTCTTTGGGTTCTGATTTATATACCAAGACAACGCATCTCCGTTGAGGCTTCGCATGAACAGTTTCATAGGGATTCATTCATCTCTGCCCACTCCTACAAGTTTGTCACAATACATCCTCAGATGCACTTTCGGATCACCAGTTATATTAAACATTTCAAACTTGGGAGGTTTGTAACCCTCCAGCAGTTCCACAACTGGCTGAATGCACAAGTTCTCATAGTTTAGACCTTCAATACCTTTACCACCTTCGACACTATAAACTTTACCAGTGAGCTTCTTGAATTCTTTCACCATGTTCTTAATGAGCAGGTCTTTCTCGGTTGATTCAGGTATGTATAGGGTTTGTTGCGGGGTGTGGGGTAAGGTTTCCACGTATATGGGATTACTTTGATGAACTCCGGGGATCTGGGCATAAAGGTGGTCATTGGTTGAGTTTTGGGGATCAGGAGTGGGTTGTGGTGCATTCTGGGGAGTATGATAAGTGGTAGTTTGTGGGTATGGATTTAGATGATGGTGGTGTTATTGAGGAGTAAGTGTTGGTGGAGGGCTAAGGTTTTGAGGAGGCATGGTGTACTGGTGTGGTGCATCAGGATTTGGCAGTGGATTTTGGTTTTGTGTGTTTTGTGGTGGCGCTTGGTTTTGGGTAGTTATGATTTTGCTGGTGAATTTCAGGGACATTGAGGGTGAGAGTAAGGTTTGCCAAGTTTCGGACCTGCTCAAGTTCTCCTTGTAGCTCCAGGATTTTCTGTTCCAGACGTAAGACTAGTTCACTGGAGTACTTCGGCCATGCGAATTTTTGACATTTTCTGCTAGGGTGGCATTGTCTTTCCTGATACCACTAAAATCATCCATGTCACCTTGCCCTTTGCTTTTGCCTTTAGGATCGCTTGGTGGAGGAGGAGGTGGAGGACCTCTGGATCTAGTGTGATATGCTAACGATGCCAGTATGCACAAACCAACCTTGGGGAGTTGGAATAATCTAAAGCAAAGAAAAAGCAAAAGGTGCCCAAGTTAGTAAAGGGTATTGAAATAATGCTTGCAATATTAAACATGTTTTGAAAAATCATGTAATAATTCGCGTCCTAATGTGGGGACCTCATTGTGCCCGAGCTAGGCCTAAGCGACATATAGGCTTGGAAAAAATTGATTCCAATAACTGCGTCATTTCATTAACGTGAAACTGAGCCAAACCTTCACTAAATCGACAATAATAATAAAGTTACTAATGGAATTTAGCCTTATAACAATTGAAATCTAAAACTAAGCTAGAAAACAATAAAGGACATTATTTTCTAGTCTACTTGGTCCCTGAAGGACCTTCTTCGTGCTTGGCTCGTTTGACTCCATCAATCAAGTTCCCCAAGTCGCACATATCCAATAATAAATAAGCCTTTGCTAGATGCCCTCATTCACTGCCATCCGTGTTTTGACAATCCGCAAGCCTCTTTCTCATCTTTCCCTCAAGCTTCATCAATCCTTGTTCTAGATATTCCAATCTCTCGGTGGACTTAATGGCAATTTCCTTCCATTCATTAATTTCCTCCATGTCCACTTTATGTTGTTCCAAATGTCTAGCTTCAGACTCATAACCCCTTTTGCGAAGCCTTCTATACTTGACCTGTGCCTCAGCATCATCATCAGTGATCCTATTTTCCAAATTGACCCCTGGCTTGATGTCTCACGCTATATCATCTACCAACCATGATGGATAGAAATACACATGACCAGTATGGTACTTGTCTGGCTCGATAGTCGCTCTTTCCACAATGACCTTCTGGTTCCACATATGTTGCACCTCGAAGTTGAAAGGAATGATGTCCCCTTTGAAATCTGCCTTGTACTGGACCATGTTGGAAATACAATGTATGACCTGTTTTATACCTGCTTGTCTTATTACCCTTATAGGAGCATAAGGATAAATTCCTCGCAACCGATTAATACCAAATGAGTAGTATCCCTCGTTCTGATGATGAATTCACTACTAGGAAACCAATCAAACATCTAATTTACCTTCTCGTCTGTCAGATTGCTGAAGAAACGTACCTAACTTACAGCACTTTCGGGCTGTGCAAACTTATCTAGGATAAATGTCATTTTCTTTTGATGGTGATAAGTTATGTAATCATTCAATGGCCGTCGCATAAGCTCTTGGCGATATTTTCCCCTCTGAAAGTGCTCCAATAGCCATACTTGAAGTAATAGATTACAACCTTCAAAATGTCCAAACCTCTGCTTGCACCGGTCTAGAGTGCGGTACAATTCAGCTAGGATCACAGGGATGATGGTGTAGGTTTTCCCCTCGATGCCTTCCATTAAAGTTCTTGCAGCCATAGATAAACAAGTGTGAATCCTTACCCCTTTCATTGGAAATATCAACAAACCCAAGAAGCAAATAACGAATACATAAACTCGGTGGTGCGTCCAACCTAAGGAGGTAATGGCAATTTCCTCATGATGAAGACGATATGACTTACTATGCCCATAATGCTAATAAAGAAACCCAAAAGGGATGTAGGATTTCTTTAAGCAAAGCGATTCTTCATTTTTCTTAAAGCCCAACATCTTCAGAAAACCGCGAGGGGTGCGATTCTCTGGTACTAGTAAACCCGGACTATCCCTTGGCAGTTTAGCAAAACCTCCTATTTCTTCTAAGAGAGGAGTCATTTCTATGTCGCCAAATCATAAGACCGCTCTTTTTTCATCCCTGAACATGCTAGCAGCCTGAATCAAAGCTCTTCTCACATGATTCTTATCGCAAGGCGCAAGGTCTTTCCACCAGTCAAGTAGCAGAGGTGGTATGGTTTGGACCATGCTGAACTTGGGGACTTCGTGCTTCATTTTCTGCAATGAAATAAAGTTAGCCCTTTCCCCCTCCATATATGACCACTTACACAATAATGAGCACCATATTGGCACATTTTCTCCAAGCAATGCACATAACATGGTAGTGTCTATTGGGATTGTAGAAATCCCGTCGGACTTTGGACAAGGCTTATCTTAGCGGGCTATTATGTTAACAACGTTCTAACTCGTACTAGATTTAACATGATGCATGTACATTTGATATTGGAGTAAGGTTTCTAAAATGGCCTAGACCGGTACTCCCAAGTGGACAACTTGAGAGGGAAAGGCACGAGACCGTCGATTGCACTGTTGATAGACTAGTCTACCACAAATAAGCCTTTCCAATTTAAAAAAGNAATAGTAAGGTAAACATAGGAAATATAGAAAGGAAAGACAGAAGGAAAGAGTCAGTTTAGTTCGTGGAATATATGCAAGAATGTAATAAAGCAGATATGGGAATAGGGATGGGAGAAGCATGATATGGCATTCTTAAACAAGATGAAATGAAGAGTGGTCATATAAGATAAAGGTGAATGGGAAAGGGATGTGCATGTCATAACAGATTTAAACAAATAAAGGTGAACGGGGAAAGGATGTGCATGTTATAACAAATTTAAACAAATAACGGTGAATAGGGGAAGGGATATGTATGTAATAGCAAAGTTAAATAAATAAGGGTGAAGAAGGGGATTGCATGTAATAAAGAAAGTATTCCACATAAGTCAATTTCATTATTGTAAGAGCCTAAGTGTATCCCCAGCAGAGTCGCCATGCTGTCGCACCCCCTTTTTCTTCTTCGCGATAGCGGGGTTTCGACGTGTGAAAACTCATTTAAATGGAAGATAGGTATTAAAAGAGAAAAGTCGCCACCTAACTATTTTTAGATGTGTTAGGGCACCTATTGTGCAAATAACTCTGTTTGACTAGTCAACGTCACCAAAGATTGAGTAAGGGCTCAAATTACCTGAAAGAGAAGGTGCTAGGCACTCTTCTAGGTCCACAACTGTGGGTCCCGGCCGGACATAGAACTATGTGGATTATTTAATTAGACTATGTAAACAAATAAACAAAGAGATTATAAAGGTTAGAGAAATTCATTATAACACAATTGGTACAAATCTTAAGGACTACAAGGACACAACTACAATGTTTAAACGACTAAATGTATATATCAAATATAAAAAAGGGGGGGTCCTAAGTGTTTTTAGCCTAAAGGATCACCCTGTGCAACATAAATAATACTTCACAACTCCCTTAAGATAGGGGTTGCTCATATTATTCAGGGGCACATACTATCATCTCATGCCACCCAATTACTATGTTAAAGTTGTTTACTTAAAAGCGCGCTAATTCAATTCTAAATCGTACCCTGCGTGTGCACTACCCGTCCCATGCCTATGGCCCAGGAGGCTTTGGACCTACTATTTGGATGGTTCTAGACTTTACTTAGGCTGCTCATAAATGATAAATCTAAGTGACATTCAAAACATGTAGGACTGCACATAAAGACAATAAATGGCTCACGTTGGCCTCCACACGTAAGCAACAAATGCACGCGAGCAAGTTCATATTATAGGCAATAGACAAATTTCAGAATTAAAATGAACTAGAGTCCTTAAGTCCTATAGACATGCTCCTATGTGATTTTGAGTTTTCAAGCGTACAGGCAGTGTTGTTGTTCTGGAACAATG
>AWOL01S0027598.1:85694-102181 GCA_000715115.1 Nicotiana otophora | reverse complement strand
TTATTGTCATTATACCGTTGTTTGGCTAAATTTCGCACTACCCGGATTTCCGATCCTAACACAGTTGAGCACTTTTTGTGAAGACTCATTAGTATCTCTTTATTTGAGTTGTCCATTGAATATATGATACCTAAAGCTATGAGATATAAAACACAAGAAGAGTAACACAACTATAACAAGGACCAATAATAGAATAGAAACATAGGTCGCAATAGTAATTCCATTAATAGTGAAGAAAAATAATTTTTAGTTTAGCTCTCTACCTTGTTAACAATTGATATGATCATGATTAATCAAACTCTATTGAATAGTGATCACTTATCAAAGAATGATTAGTAATAACCAAAGGTGAATTCAGAACTTGTAGACTATGATTTCGAGATCAGAATTCTATCACTACTTTTTCGATTCAATGAATTCGAAATCTATTATATATATACTTACTTATTAAATCTTTTAACATATATATAATATCCAAATCAACGCTACTCAATTAGATGAATTCATAAGTTACCTTCTAAGTTCGTCACTGTTAATTAATAATTAAATGATTGAATAACCTAGAGCAATGTGGCTACGATACTTAGTTGATATTCACACAAGCATGTTATATACACAAAGGTGTAAAGCATATCCTAGTTGAAAATGGGATATGCTTTTCTTACTTTGTCACATGCTATACAGGGCCTAGGATGGCATTGTATAAGAATCCTCACGACATGGTATAATATTGGGTATGTTATGGATATGTTATTATTGTTGTTGTTGATGGTATTGCATAAGGATTATTACTGCCTTCTCTCCTTGATTATGAGATTATAAGGATTTTTGCTCTTTTTTTCTTCAAGTTAAACTGATATATTGAAATCGATTACACTAAGGAGTTTCCATTTTATTGAAAGAAGGACATTGGTGAAAAATCGACACTAGATGATTTTACATTGCTACTTATACAAACGCATAACATAGAACATGATTTATTTTCCCATTTTCTGAGCAACTTGTGCCAATTAAAACTAAGCATTTTGAATTCTAAAGGTGTTTCTTGTTTAACCAAAAAATAAGATTTTTAGTTAAAGCCTATTTTTAAAAGAATTCGGGTTACTGATAACCAAATAATTTCTTACTTCCTCAGTAATTCACTTAAAGTTGACAAAAAGTAACTAAAAAAAAAGAATAATTGATTGCACTGAATAAGCAAGAGAAAGTGAATATATTTCGATAGTACTCAGAACGTGTCTTTACAAATGAGATTCTCCCCCTTGTATAGGAGTTTACAAATATAACGTTTTCTCCTATTTATGGCGGAATCATTATGAGCTTTAATGGCATTAATTGTCCGTTATGATTGGTAATCGTAACCGTCTATGAAGATTTTGTAACGATTCAGATTCCCCTTCTTCATTAATTGTAGGTCCATGAATCTTCCCTCTTTCCAGTCTTGATTCAATCCGCCCGTGCCTCTTCATCAATTATTTTAGGATCGAACGTTGGTTCTTCATTATCTCGTGGGTGTTTGCCTCATACCTCTTGCGCTTCATACATCTTTTAAATGAAATATGCCAGTTGTCATTTCCTTATTGTTACACGTATCATGCTCTGTCAGCTAAATATAATTCCACGTGTATCATTTATTTACCACCAATACAGATAGTCCTGCCACTTTTTGAATATTCTACAATTGAATATTCGGTAAGTGGTATGTATTTATAGCGGAAATTCTTTGCCGCCGCTTCCCAAGCTTCATTGTTATTTCTTCAAAATTAACGTGTCGTATGTCACTTCCATTTAATGCATATGCCATGTGGCTTTTGATGATTGGTTCTGTGGCTTCTCAGCGTTTTTAGGGCTTTTCATACTTCGAAACCTTCATTCTACAGTGTTCTTCTTCTTTATTCTTCCTTCTTTTTTTTTCGACGCATATTCCTCTGTTAATTCCTTATACAACCATGCCTTCATCAACTCCTGACCCTCGCAAAGTCGTAATTGTTGATGAACTTACTCCTTCATCTGCTCATGTGAGAAGTAGAAGAGGAGGCAGACTTCATAGTTTGGGTTCGTTGTCCACTCGTAGTTCTTCATCTCAAACCACTACTCCCACTTTTTCTTCTTCTAAACCCAGGGCTTGTTTAACCCTTAGATCTTCTTCTAGAAATAGGGAATCGAGTGAATCTATATGTGAACCAACGGTTGATGAAATTGTTCCACAGGAATTTTCTTTCTCATCTGATCGAGAAACCATAAGAAATCAAGTTTCTTCTTTAGCTTCTCATGATCGTGCCGATCTTTATCCTACTCAAATTACCACTGGTTTAATTTCTCTTGTTCGAAGAGAATGTAACTGGAAACCTGACTTCCAATTTTAGTTCCTGATCCAAACCAAAGAATAACCTCATATCAGGCTGGTTATTCCTTTATTTATACATATCCTTTCACTTTATGATTTAGACCACCCATTGACCCAGTAATCATTGAATTCTGCCGCTTCTTTAATGTATGCCTGGGACAAATTGGTCCCATTGTTTGGAGGGTTGTTGCATGCCTTCGTTACCTATCTAACTTGGCTTCCCTGCCTTTCACCTTTCATCATTTGCTTCATCTTTATTCCCTCAAATTATTTCGTGAAGGGGTGTTTTCACTTGTGGCCAGAAGCAAGAGAGTATTGGTTAGCCCTGAGGATGATAGATACCGTGGCTGGTATGCTCGCTTTGTATCTGCTCCCACAAGTGCTTTGGTGGGTGATGAGAATATGCCTTTTTTAGAAAAGTGAAATTTTACACGTAAGTGTTTTCCTTTACCCTTTCTTTTCTTTCTTGAAACAAGAAACTTTTAATCTCGTGTCTACTTTTTCAGCAACCATGGAAGTTTTCGAGGAGATTCCTAACTTCCGTGCTTAGGTAGAAAAGTTATTGTCAGTTGTGCCCATGGAGAGAAGGTCTTGGAAGTACTTTTCTCAAAGGTTTGATTGGAAAGTCAAAACACACGGTACCTTTTCTGTTCAATTTCTCTTCTTCACTTGTGTTGGCTTAGGAGCTTCTTACCAAACTTCTCTCTTTTGTTAGGATTTCCTATTCATGGTGTCAGTCCCGCATCTATTTCTTCTACAAGACTTTCTGTATCTCTTTCTCAAGAGAGAATTTTGAGTTCTTCATCGAAAAGAAAAGTTGATGGTTCCCATGGCTCTGAGGATGAAGAAGAACATGAAGAGGGTTCTTTAGTGTGCATGCCTCGGGTTAGGAGGCGCGTTATTTCCGATGATGAAGCTACCCCTCCTCCAAGTCCAATCCCTTCGAGACTTTTAGATGAGCCCGAAAGTGCTACATTAGTGATTTTCGATGAAGAGATGAATATTTCTCCATGTGATTCTGCTGATCAGTTGTTTACCCGTGATTTTGATAATGAAGCCTTTGGTCCCGTTTCTGAAGAGTTGCCTTTAGCCTCTCTTCCAGTGTCAGTCCCCATTTATTCTCAAGCTCCCCTTCCTGAAGTTGCTGCTACTGCTCCCCCCGTGACTGCTTGCACCTTCTCTACTATTCCAGTTGCTACTACTTCTCATGCAGAAGTTGGGCCTTCTAGTAGCAATAAAGCGATGAAGAAGATTATCATTGAGGTTCTTGAGAGTGGGAACTTGCTGGAAATAATTTGGTCATGCTAATGTATGGTTGAAACCTTTGCTTGGTCCAGTAGAGAAGGCAAAGTTGGAGAGTCACAGCTCATTGACTTGGATGAATGATATTGTTCATTCATTTCTGAAGGTTCGAGTTTTAACGTTACCTCTTTTCTTTTCCTTGTTGTTGTTTTCTTTTATTTAACCACAACTCCCTTTCTTTCTTTTGTAGATCAATTTGATAGGCACAGAGCTTATGAAAAGGATTGTTCATATCGAGCAACAAGTTATTGATTACCATACCGAAGCTGACAACTAGAAGGAGCAATTTGAGGGTCTTCAACTGGAGAAGAATATTTTGGCTGAAGTGAAGAATGCCTTGGAGCAACAAGCGAAGATGGTTGCGGCTGAGTTAGCAATTGAAAAGGCATCTTTAAGTCAAGTTCGCAAAGACAAGGATATCCTTGAGTCATCATTCGCCGAGCAGCTTTCGAAAGCCACTGAAGAGATAAAGGGTCTGAAGGAACTTCTTAACCAGAAAGAGAATTATGCCGGAGAGTTAGTTCAATCACTTACACAAACTCAAGAAGATCTTATTGCCTATTATGATAAGATCAAGTTCTTGGAGAGTTCTCTTGCCTCTTTGAAGACTGCCTTCGATGCTTCCAAAGTTGAGAAAGAAGAGCTGAAGGCTGAGATTGATCAGTGGGAGAAATATTATGAAGCTCTTGAAGATAAGCTGATACTCGATGTGAGTTGGGCTTTTTTGAATACTCGCCTCGAAACTTTGATGGAGGCTAGTCAGGAAGGCTTCGACCTGAATGCTGAGATCGCCAAAGCTAAAGAAACGATTAAAAAAACTCAGCAAAGTAAAAGCTTTTCCTCACCTGAGGTTGATGTTCCCGAAGGTGATTATCCTATTTCTGGTGAAGTTAGTGTTCAAGACCCTACTCCCCAAGCTGAATCTTCTCACGTTGCTGATGATGCCACCTTGGATGCTACCCCTTAGTGTTTTTCATAACTTAATTTTATTTGAAACTTTTTGATGGGAATTTTTTTTTTTTGGAATGGATGTTAGTTTTTACACCGATCTTGTTTTGGGGTTTGATAACAAACAAGTACCTTAGTTTTGGCCAAGTTTAATATATAAATCTTTGTTTATTTTGATGTTGAGTTTTTGTTTTACTCTTTGGCTTTTAAACCTACATTTAAAATACTTTAATATTTCGTGATTTTGATAAACACGAATTTTTATAAAAGATGGCCCTTTTATAAACGACACTAATGAAGAAGACGTCTCAATTTCATATTGGTGTAAATATATGAAAGCAGTAGAAAACAAAATACTTTGAGGAAGCTCCATGAATAATTTGAAGAAGTTTCATGCTTTGAACTTTCAAATTTTATATAACACTTTTTATGTATACAAATAACTTTTTGTACAACATCTATAATTCTTTCATAACTGTTTTCTTTGTAACAGGTTTCAAAATTTCGGGTCTATTTAGTAACCCGTGACTAATTATTGCCCTTAACCTATAAACTCATAGGAACTTGTAATGTATCTTGTGTCCATCTTGTATCTTTCCCGCGAATTTATACCTTATCAAGGCTACTTCAAAGGTTTTTGACTCAGGCTTATTTTTTGGCTCTTGATTAGCTCTTGACTTTTGGGCTGATCCAGGCTTGAATTCTGACTTTCATTTTATTTCCATCAGAAATGTTATAACCTAGACCTGGAATAATTCTGCATTTCAGGTATCTTTCGGGTCTAATGTCATCATTTGGTATGGGCAAGCTTTTTGCCTATCATCTAAAATTATTAGTATAATTTAAAAGAACAAAATAAAATCACAGTTAAGTGATACCTGACCGTGGGTACTTCCTTTTCCTAGAAGTAATACTTCTTTAAATGAACAATATTCCAATTCGACGGTAGTACCTTGCCTTCCATGGTTTCCAACTCATAAGCCCCTTTTCCAGCGATGCTTCGAATATTGTAAGGACCTTCCCAATTTGAACTCAACTTCCCTGCACCAGTTGCTTTTGTTGTTTGAAAAACCGTTTTGAGAACGAAGTCCTCAATCTTGGAGTATCTGAGATAAGCTTTCCTGTTGTAGTATCGCTCAATAATTTGCTCTCAGCTGCCATTCTTATTATAGTCACTTCTCTCTTTTCCTCGAGTAAATCTAAATTCGTTCTCATATCTTCACCATTTGATTCATCAGTTACTCGTGTTAATATCGTACTTGGCTCACCTATTTCAACTGGAATTAAGGCTTCAACACCATAAACAAGTGAAAATGGAGTCTCTCCCGTGCCTATCTTTGCTGTCGTTCGATAAGCCCATAATACTCCTGGTAGCACCTTAGGCCACTTGCCTTTTGATTCCTCTAATCTCTTCTTCAAATTATTAATAATAACCTTATTTGTTGATTCGGGTTGTCCATTGGCCACAAGGTGATAAGGTGAGGAAGTTATTCGTTTAAGCTACCAACTCTGAAAATATTCTGTGACTTTCGTGCCTATGAACTGTGGGCCATTATCACATACGATTTCTCTTGGCACTCCAAATCAACATATAATGTTTCGCCAAATAAAGTCCATGACTTCCTTCTCTCGTACCTGTTTGAAGGCTCCTTCCTTTACCTATTTGGAAAAATAATTTGTTAATACTAACAAAAACCGTACCTTTCCTTTAGCTTATGGAAATGGTCCCACGATATCCATCTCCCACTTCATGAATGACCATAGGGAAATAACTGTATGTAATAACTCTGTTGGGCGATGCATGTTATTGCCATATCGTTGGCATTTATCACACTTTGCCACAAAACGTTCTGCATCTTCTTTCATTTTCGGCCAGTAGTATCCTGCTCTAATTAAAGTCTTTACCAAGGATCTTTCTCCTGTGTGATTTCCACAATGTCCCTCGTGTACTTGTCCCATCACATATTTTGTCTGAGCAGGTCCGAGGGATCTTGCTAAAGGTCTTCCGAACATTTTTCGATATAAATTTCCTGTAATTAAGCAGTAACAGGCAGCTTTTCGTCGAAGTAGCTGAGACTCTTTCTTGTCTTCAGGTAAGGTTCCATACTGCAGAAAATTAACAAATTCGTTTCTCCAGTCCCAAGTTAAATTATTGAAATTTACCTCATTTTTATCTTGGTCGAGTGCTGAATGAAACAAATGTATTACAATAGCGTTTTCTGCATTTGTTATTTCCGCAACTTACGCGAGATTCGCTAGTGCATCTGCTTCCGCATTCTCTTCCCTGGGTATTTGCACAATTTTCATGTCTGAAATTGTCTTATCAATTCTCGTGCCTTTTCCAAATATTTCTGCATTCGTGCCTCTCTAGCTATATAAGTCCCCTGCATCTGGTTAACTACCAGGTGGGAATCACTTTTAATTATGATTTGCTTTATAGCCAATTCTCGTACCAGTTCCAAACCGGCAATGACAGCCTCGTACTCTGCTTCATTATTAGAAATGGGATAGCATTTTATTGCTTGTCTTATACTTTCTCCCGAAGGTGGGATTAAAAAAAACCTAAACCTGCTCCTTTAACATTCGAGGAACCATCAGTAAATAGAGTCCATGTACCCGGATTAGATTCGGTGAATACTTGTAGTTCCTTTTCTGCTTCAGGAATTATTTCTGTGCTAAAATCTGCTATAAAATCTGCTAAAATTTGTGATTTTATTGTAGTTCTAGGTTGGTGCATAATATCATATTCACTGAGTTCTATAGACCATTTAGCTAGTCTTCCTGACAATTCTTGTTTATGTAGTATATTTCTTAGAGGGTAAGCTGTTATTACAAAGATAGGATGACATTGAAAATAAGGTCTCAACTTTCTAGATGTTATAACTAATGCTAAAACAAGTTTTTCTAAGTGAGGATATCGAGTCTCATCATCTAACAAAGATTTACTAACATAATAAATTGGAGATTGTTTACCTTTATCTTCTTGTACTAAAACCGCACTTACCACCATTTCTGATACTGCGAGATAGACGAGTAGCCTCTCTCCATCCTTTGGTTTAGCTAACAGGGGTGGATTTGACAAATATGCTTTTAAATTTTTAAGGGCTTGTTGACATTCATCAGTCCACTCAAATTGATTTTGCTTTTTTAATACATAAAAAAATTTAAAACTTTTCTCCGAAGATTTAGAAATAAATCTTTCCAAAGCTGTTATTCTCCCTGTCAGCCTTTGTATCTCTTTTTTTGTTCATGAGTATATCTGGAATTTCTTCATTGACTTTGATTTGCACAGGGTTCACTTCAATACCTCTATTAGATACAAGAAAACCTAAAAACTTACCTGAAGCCACGCCGAAGGCACATTTTTCTAGATTTAATTTCACATTATATTTGCGAAGAATTCCGAAGGTGCTTGAAAGGTGTTGAAAGTAATCTCCTGCTCGTGTAGATTTGACTAGCATGTCATCGATAGAGACTTTCATAGTCTTTCCCATGTGTTCTTGAAACATCTTGGTCACCAATCTTTGATACGTGGCCCCAGCGTTTTTCAAATCAAAAGGCATAACTTTGTAACAATAAGTCTCCCTGTCTGTAATAAATAAAGTTTTTCCTCATCTATGGGATCCATCTTTATTTGATTATAACCTGAATATGCATCTAGAAAACTCAACAGCTCATGACCTGCGGTAGAATCAATCAATTGATATATATGTTGTAAAGGGAATAAATCTTTTGGGCAAGCTTTATTTAAATCAATATAATCTACGCAAACCCATCATTTTCTATTATTTTTTGAAACTACCACAGTATTAGCTAACGAGTTCGGGTAATTTACCTCCCGTATTGAACCAATTTTTAAAAGTTTTGTACCTCATCCTGAATCACTTGATTTTTGAAAGAGCCTTGCTTCCTCTTCTTTTGCTTGACAGGTAGGTACGAGGGATCTTCATTCAGTTTGTGGGTCATCACCTCCGGAGGTATACATGTCATATCTGAATGTGACCAGGGAAAACAATCTGTGTTAGCTTTTAAAAATTCAACTAACTTACCTCTTATTTCTGGGCTCAGCTTCACTCCAATATAAACCTTTCGGTTTGGCCATTGCTCGAATAGTACAACAACTTCAAGTTCTTCAATTGTTATTTTGATGTTTTCATTCTCCTTTGGTTCTTGAATGACCTCAGGTATGGAATCTACATCTGTTTGCCTTGAGCCACTTTCAGCTGAGATATGATTTACCACATCTTCGACGGGATTCTTGTTTGTATCTTTATTCATCGTGCATGAATCTGCCACTGAATTGATATTTTTAGAACCCTGTTGATCTCCGTGGATTTTCCGAATTCCCCATTGTGAAGGAAACTTAATGACTTGATGTAACGTAGATGGTACATCATCCATGTCATGAATCCAGGGCCTCCCAAGAATCACATTATAAGCCATGTCCGTGTCTATTACTTGGAATTTCGTATCCTTGATAACTCCTTATGAAAATGGGGTAAGCACTATCTCACCTTTTGTAATAATGATTGAATTATTGAATCCAGATAAGGATCGTTCTTTTTGTATTATCTTGTCGCCCATTTGCATTTTATTCACCGCTCTTAGAAGAATAATATTCACGGAGCTACCTGGATCAATCAAAACTCGTTTTACATTAGTATCATGTATAAGTAAAGATATTACCAGTGTATCATTGTGAGAGATTATCAAGCCATCTGCATCTGCTTCATCAAATATTATACTATCTTCCTCCAAAACTTGGCGAAATCGCTTCCCGTGGGTCACAGTGAATTTTGACGTCTTTTTCGCAGCTGTGTATGTTACACCATTGACTTCTTCCCCTCTGCTTATCACGTTAATTGTTCTTTTTAGAGACGGAGGTTTTGTAGGTTCTTGTCTATTTTTCATATAAGATTTCTTGCCTTTCTCGCTAAACAAGTCGGTTAAATAACCCTGCTTTAGCAAATGCTCTACTTCACCTTGTAATAATCTGCAATTCGCTATTTTATGGCCATGGTCATTATGAAACTCATACCAGAAATCTGAATTTCTTCTGACTGGGTTTGATCTCATTTTCTTTGGCCACCGCACCTTATCTCCCATACTCCTTAAAATAGCTACCGACTCATATGTGCTAATATTGAAATTGTAATCACCAATTCTTGCATTCATGTTGGTATCTTTATCACGTACATCTCGTTCTTTTCTGAACCTGGATGATGATCCCGCATCTATGTTCCTCGATCTAGGGTTAGACCGTACATTTTTTGGTTTGGACCGTGAGTCCTGCCCCACGGGTCCCATATAAGGCTCGTACCTATTTTTACCGGACCTTTTTTCAGACTCTGACCGCTTTGAATTTATTCTTTCATCAACCCTTGACTGTGAGACGATGTCTTCTTCAATCTGCAGCTTGGTGCTGTACCTGTTATATACACCGTTCCATATTGTAGCAGAGAATTATCGTAAGCTTTCCTTGAGTCTTCTCGTGGCTTTTGAGCTCTTTTCATTCAAATTACTTGCGAACGCCATGGCTGCACAATTATCAGGTACTCGTGGAAGCATCATTCTTTCACGTTGAAATCTATCCACATATTCTCTGAGTAACTCAGTATCTCCTTGTATTATCTTAAAGATATCTTCCGCCCTTTTTTTTTAACTTTTTGAGCTCCCGAATGTGCTTTTAGGAATAAATCTGCAAGCTCAGCAAAAGAATCAATAGAATTTTCAGGTAAAAGAGAATACCATGTTAATGCTCCTTTTGTCAGTGTTTCTCCAAATGTTTTGACCAAAACTGACTAAATATCTTGTTTGGTCAAATCATTACCTTTTACTCCTTTTGTGAATGCAGTTACGTGATCTCGTGGGTCAGTTATTCCATCATATTTTGGGATGTCAGGCATTTTGAACTTCTTAGGAATGGGCAGTGGGGCCGCGCTCGGCTTCCAAGGTTGTTGTGAATATTTATCGATATCTACTCCCTTAATCACAGGTGGTACGTCAGGTATTTATTCTATGAGATCATTTTGCTCTTTCATCCGTTTCTGCAAAGTTAGTACCAAATTTTCTAAATCAGAGTTATTTGGTGTACCTGACCTCCCATCACGTGATTCATTAGGAGTTCCCCCGCTTCCTGAATTGGCAATACCCGAGCGTGGATTTTCTATAGTTACAGTATTATTTTGGGGAGGAGTTGGTGGTGCAGTTGGCAATCCCCTAACAAAAGCTTGGAGAACATTGTTAACATGTTCAGCGATCAATTGTTTAAAGAATCTTGCTCGACAGTCTGCTCGTCTCCGTGTTATTCATTTGTGTGAGATATGGATCTTTCAGGTGTTCTTTCTCGAGAATAACGTGGAGTTTCCTATGGTGAAGGAATTGGAGGAGATCCTCCCTTATGTTGGTTATTTTCGTTGATAGTTTACATGATTTGGTTGTGAGAAAGAAGGATTTGGAAAGTAAAAATATTATCAGTTTTCCGGTAACGGAACCAATTTGTTTAACCAAAAAATAAGATTTTTAGTCAAAGCCTATTCTTAGAAGAACTCGGGTTACTGATAACCAAATAATTCCTTACTTCCTCAGTAATTCACTTAAAGTTGACAAAAAGTAGCTAAAAAAAAGAATAATTGATTGCACTAAATAAGCAAGAGAAAGTGAATATATTTCGATAGTACTCAGAACGTATCTTTACAAATGGGATTTCTCCCCCTCCTATATAGGAGTTTACAAATATAACGTTTTCTCCTATTTATGGCAGAATTATTATGAGGTTTAATGGCATTAATTATCCGTTATGATTGGTAATCGTAACTGTCTATGAAGATTTTGTAACGATTCTGATTTTCCTTCTTCATTAATTGTAGGTCCGTGAATCTTCCCTCTTTCTAGTCTTGATTCATTCCGCTCGTGCCTCTTCAGCAATTGTTTTAGATTCGAACGTTGGTTCTCCATTATCTCGTGGGTGTTTGCCTCGTACCTCTTGCGCTTCATACATCTTTTAAATGAAATATGTTAGTTGTCATTTTCTCATTGTTCCACGTATCATGCTGTGTCAGCTAAATATAATTCCACGTGTATCATTTATTTACCACCGATACATTCCTGGTTTGATTTGAGTGAGATTTACCTTTAGAAACCAATTATGTGAATTTGTTAAATTTATAAACAAAATCAAACCAAATATAATTGTTCTTTTATTGATTTCGATTTTTGTCAGACATAAAGTTTGTCACTTACTTTTATGTGCAAAATCTTCGATCTTTAATTTTTGTGGGGATTTGTTTTTTCAGTTTTTAATTTCTTTTCTTCTTTATCCTTTTTCCTACGTCATGCTATAAATGTTATTGTATTAGACTTTCGCATGGAGGAACGACGGAATAATATACATTATTTCCCTGTTATATCCATCAATTTTTATAAATCAAATCATACATCAAACTTTCAAAGCGGCGCCTAGCATAGCCTAAGAGAGAAAAGTATAGAGAATTCCATCTCAAAAATAAAGTGTTAGGTAATAAATATCAAAGCTAGAATCTCATAATCAGCAAGCACAAGTCAAAGAACAAAGGCTTGCTGTGGAATATAGACTGCAGTCTCCGGAATCCCCGCGATGAAGAAGGCTAGATTTTCAACACGCACATGCGAGAAGAACTGGCCATGCAAAGCAAGATCTTACCTACTCGCTACTGCAATACTTCCTACCAGAAAATATCATATTATTACAATTAAGATACAAAATAAAGTGACATTAAAAATTAATTAGTTATAATTATTGGTGGTAAAGTGTATAGACGTGCAAATACTTATCGTGCATTTAAATTGATTTGATGTATAAATATCGAGTGTAAATAATTTTTTTTCGTTTCAGAATTAGGATATGAATGTATGGACAAAATAGAAAATTTGGGTCACTCGTGATCCTCAACATTAACCGACAAATTTGTTTAACCGTAAAATAGTACATGTGAATTTATACGTGGTTTATAGACAAGTGAATTAATTTGATCCAAAAATAATAGATCAATTAGACAAAAATGTAAGACTTAGCCTTGAAATTGAAATAAAACGGCAAATATCTTAGTCCCGGGCACAGAACTACCAAAGGCAGTAAGAACAATATAAATAAGCAAAAATAAAATATTATTGAGTTTTTGATAGAATATAGTGTATGCTTGTTAGAAAAGTCATGTCCCTACAATGATGGTAGAGCACATTATTTATAGTGGTACCTAGGGAATAAGGTCATAAGATCAAGCCCCTCTTAAATGACAATTATGAGGGCCATTGAAGAGTGTGTAATGGTAGACAGTAAATGCCTTATTCTCTGCAACGGACCGTGCACTTAATACTATAGAATATTCTTCATTAAATGCTACCAGGTGGTAGACATTTACTTCGCCTTTATGAGTATTATTCTCTTCGATAACAAGCGAGATCATTGCCCTCAGGCCCGACTGTCTTCTATCTTCGGCTCCATGTGTCACTCTCTCATGCTAACATTAAATATGAACATATTTTATCCCATACAGATAGCCTCCTGCTTTCCGGTGGCATAACTTTGTGTCACTGGGAAGTTGGTAGAGATACCTTTCTTGGAGGAAAATTCTCTGACTCCCTCTGAAAAGCTTCTGGCGGTTGATTAGACGCACGTCTCTCCGCATTTAATGCCTCAAAAATGCGCCATCCCACGATTCAGCATCACTTTTGCCGGTTATCGAGGTAATTATGGCCACGATTTTAGCCTCCTATTCATTTACTTATACGCATCAAACTTCTTCATTTATACTTCATAATTCTCCAAACTTTCTCAAACTCTCTTTATTCAACTCGTACTTTGTCTTCAACCTTTCTTTAACCTTCTTCTTCAGAGAAACTCTTCCTTCCTTTATGATAAAAATGGCTTCTTCTTCTTAAAAAAACCTTAGTTCCTCAAAGAACAAAGGTAAAACCAATGATGCTTCTCCTTCTACGGTGAGCTCCATCATCCCAAGAAGTCTTATCACAACTAAAGACTTCGAAGAGAAGTTTTAATTTCGCAAACCCTCATACGTGGACCGTTGGCGTGTACCCTTCTTCCATCTATCCTTCCAGCATTCCCGCTGTGAAGGCAGACTGTAATTGCGAAGATTTAGATATTATCACTCCTGATATGGCGGAGCGGATAATCCTACCCAAGAAGGGGTTCACGTACTTTTATACGCATCCCTTCAGTTTGGGGCCATTCTCTTTGAGAGAGGAGCTTGATTCCATTATTGTGGAGTTCTGCACCCGCTACCAGGTGTGCCTGGCACCTTCTGTATAGAGGATAGTCTCTTATCTTTGGCGTTTGTGCTAGGAGACGGGAGAGGATCTAACCCTAGATCGATTAATGAACCTTTATTCCCCCAAGATATTTCGTGGGGGAATGATAAATTTCAGCAAACATGGTCATCATGCTCTGCTAGCTAGCATGGTTGATGACAACGACTGTGGATGGATGGAACGGTTCGTTGTAGTTGCCACCAAAGATATCATTCCGGCCACAGCTTCATCCTTACCGGAGTTATGGAACCGTACTCCTAAGTTCATCATTTGTCTCTTCTTCTAGTTAAAGATCATCCCATGTTGTTATCGATTCTTCTTCTTTCATTTGTTTCAGCGACTCGGTGGGTTCTACCGAGGGTTGAAGGCTTGGACTAGTGGGTCCAAAAATTTTTGGACGTTACTATGCCCGAGACCCATACGTAGAAGAAACTAGCCCTTAAATACGGGTGGAAGGCCAAAATTCATGGCAGGCTAAACTCATCTTGTTTTTCCATTTCTTATAAGAAAGTTGATTAACCTCTCTCTCTTGTTGAATTCAGGTCTACCCCAGGACTCAGTTGTCGTCCCCGAGGAGGACGATTTGGCTAATCTTGTTGATGCGGTGAGGCTGCTGTAGGAGGCTTTTACCCAAACAGGTGTCTCCAGGCTTGCTTCTGGCTCAAGTTCTTCTTCTCGGAGCCCCCTGCCGGCGAACGAGCAAACAAAAAGAAGACGATCCTCCGCGATCGGGAAAAAAAATAAAAAGTCAAAGAATGCTGCACCTGAGTCGTCTCCGAAAGTTGTGGTGATGAGCCCCGCGCCCGAGCCGGCCATAAACACCATAGTGATGGACGATGATGGAGATGGCAGCGATGAGGGGGATTCTCTACATAGAATATGACGACCTTCCTCAGCTCAACAGAATGCTCAATCTGTTGAGTCGGTTACACCAACCGAGGATGATGCCTCGATGCTCTGGGGAAGAGTATGATATGGTAGAAAATGCCAACTCCCTTTTTCGAGTCCCAATCGCCGCGCCTGGTACCGTGAGGCTGAGTGCCGGGTCCCTGCCATCTTCGGTTGATGAGCAACCAAAAACCATCACTGCATTTGCCGCAGCTGCTTTGCCATCAGTTTCATCTCCTTCTTCACCAACTCTGCCTTCGCCACCCGCAATTGCTACATCATCTCTATCGGCCGCAACTGCCCGAGAGGAGGATGTCCCTCTTCCCTAGTCCCCAGTTCATGAGAATTTGGGGCAAAATTATGATGTCCCCTCCGAAAATCCCCAAAGGAGGAGGAGTGTTACCCTCTCGGTCTCTACCGAGTGTTATATGTTATCTTGACTGGTGGAACTTGCTAACTATCTGAAGCCTTTGGCTTCAGAAAAATATAGGGATACGATACAAACTCTCTCGGGAGAGTGTTTGTTGAACAACGCAATGCACAATACAACAATGAATAATTCTTCATTTCCTCTATTGTTTCTTCTATCTTTGTTATGATAGGGTTTTGTATTTGCATTTTTGTTTTGATGGCCAACTTTCTTGCTTCCGAGGGTCTTCAAAGGCTGATTCGTGATAAGGAGGAACTTACCTCCGAGCGGGATAAATCTTGGCCGAGCGAGACCAGACTGTTGATCGCCTCTCAGAACTGGAAGCACGAGCTGCTGAGGTTATTGAGTTGGAGGCTCGTTGCAACAAAGCGAGCAAGAAATAGTGACCCTTTGTCACACCCCAAACCGGGGGAGGTGTGGTTGGCACCCGGTGTCGTGCTGGCGCGAGCGAATCACTGTGTAACTCATTTGTTTTTCGACCAAAACTAGAACATACATAGGTCGAGTTGGCTGAACTCATTCCTTTAGTAACTATCATGGTCCAACATGGCTACAACTCATAATGTATAACTATAAGTGGGCAACACTGTATCACTAAACCATTTTTATTAAAACATGAATACATATGGGCCGTCAAGGCCTCTTACATACTGTACAAAATGAACCTCTGTCTATAAAGCTTCTAAGAATACATAATCTTTATAAGGGTCGGAACAGGGTCCCGCCATATCAAACAACACACGTCTAAATTATACTAACCAAACAAGCAACTCCGGAGCAAATGGAGTGCACCAACATCTTCTGCTGAGCTGATCGCCTACTTGGAGGACTCTCGTCCTGTCTATCGAGACCTGCGGGCATAAAATGCAGTGTCCCCAGGGAAAAGGGACGTCAGTACGAATAATGTACTGAGTATGTAAGGCATATAAATAAGTACATAACAGACGTGAAAGAAATATAGAGTAAATGACTCAACCTGTAGGTCTGGATAACTCTGTAAATCGTGAAATAATTATAGTGTCATGTATATGCGTATGAATGTCATGTCATGTCATGCATAGGTACATGTTTCATAATATCATCAGGACTCTGAGGGCATCCCATCATATCTTCTCGGTCACTGTGGGCAAAATCATCAACGTATACCAGCTGATCAGGTGGTGATGCGTATATAACGCCATAACCATTCCCATATACATATATATATATATATATATATATATATATATATATATATATATATATATATATATATATATACGCGTA